>CM061132.1:52479678-52747333 GCA_030789695.1 Scilla litardierei | reverse complement strand
ATCTTGTTCATCAACGACTGAAATGTAGCAGGTGCATTCGTCAGCCCAAAGGGCATGACGAGGAACTCATAGTGCCCCTCATGAGTCCTGAAAGCAGTCTTCTGTACATCTTCTGCCTTCATACGGATCTGATGATAACCCGACTTCAGGTCAATCTTCGAAAAGATCGACGCCCCATGTAACTCGTCTAGCAACTCATCTATCACCGGTATGGGAAAACGGTCTGCCACCGTCTCCTTGTTGAGGACACGGTAGTCTACACAAAACCTCCAGCTACCGTCCTTTTTCTTCACCAAGAGCACCGGGCTAGAGAATGGACTAACACTCGGTCTAATCACCCCCGCCTGTAGCATCTCCTTGATCAATCGCTCGATCTCATCCTTCTGGACATGCGGGTACCTGTATGGTCGGACACTGATGGGCGCTACCCCCTCCCGCAGCACGATGGCGTGCTCGTGGTCTCTCTGCGGTGGAAGTCCCTGTGGCATCTGAAAAATGTGCCCATAGCTGTCCAACAACTCCTCCACCTCCGGCGGTGCCCTCTGCTCCTCTGCCTCTGCCCCAAACTCCTGGTAGGACACAAAATATGCCTCCCTTCCTATCGATACTGCCCGAGCCAAAGACTTCAAGGACGCTGCGCGGCAACACAGACTGGGGTCCCCTAGCAAAATCACCGTCCTTCCGTTCTCCTGATATTCCATCCTAAGCAGCTTCCAGTTGAACTTGGTGTCGCCTAATGTCTGCAACCATTGCATTCCCAATACCAAGTCAACCTTCCCCAGCTCCAGGGGGTAACAGTCTACCACCACCTGAGCTCCCTGTACCGCCAGAATCACAGCCCTACAGACACCCCTGCTCTCCTCCCTCTGGCCGGTGCCCAAAATCACCCCAAAGGTGGCTGTCTCACTCACTTCTAGCCCCACCTGCTCCACCAACTTCCTGGAGATGAAGTTGTGGGTCGCCCCACTGTCTATCAATACCGTCACCTCCTGGTCTGCCAACCTGCCCACCAGCTTCATGGTGTGATAAGGAGTAAATCCCACCACGGAGCTAAGAGAAACCTCCACGACGTCTAAATGCTGGTGTTGTTCCGCCATAGCCTCCTCCCCATCGAGTATAATAGTAATATCTCCCCCTTCTTCCTCCTCAGCCGCCACCTCCAACTGCATGGCTCGCCCTGCGCACCGATGCCCCGGAGTGAACCGCTCATCGCACTTGAAGCACAGCCCCTTGGCCCTGCGCTCCCTCATCTCTGCCTCGGTCATCCGACGGGTCTGCCCTCCAGGTCTGGTCTCCGCGGCCGGGGTCCCAGTCGTAACTCTAGGTACTGCTGGCGGAACTGGGTTACGTGCCGCAACCCCGCCCCACACTCCTCTAGACCTCCTCTCCTGAGTCTGCCTGTCCTCCACCCTCCTGGCTAGTCGCATCATAGCTGCCAACCCCTGAGGGTCATGCACTCCTACCTCTGCTCTCACGGATGGTTTCAACCCCTTCAAAAAATTCCCCTCCATCGATTCCGCTGACACCCCCTCTACCCGGCTCGAGAGGGTCTCGAACCTCGAGATGTAGTCACGCACGGTCCCCTCCTGTTTCAAGGCATACAACTGCTCAAAAAGCCCGCCCCCGTGGGTCTCCTGGAACCTCTCCATCAGGCACTCTGTCAGCTCCCTCCAAGTCCGTATCGGTCTCTGCTTCTGGGTCCACCGGTACCACGCCAGGGCTTCCCCTTCGAAATTTAGTGCCACCGCCCTCAGCCTCTCTGCTTCAGCGAAGCCCATGACCTCAAAGTATCTCTCTACCTGATAGATCCAGCCATCGGGGTCCTTCCCATCGAACAGTGGTGCCTTCAGCTTCCGCATATCAGGGGGTGTATCTCCTCGTAGTGGTCCCCCCCTGTCCGCCTGCCGCCTCTGGTAAGTATGATCCTCGGCCCCCCACTGTCCTACACCTCCCCTGGCCCTCCCATTGGCGAGTGCTCCCACATCGTCCCACTCGTCCACATGCTCCCTCCGGGGTCCTCCACGTAGCCAACCTGCGTCGACGCCCCCAAAAGGAGGGGGAAAACCTCCCGCGGGCCCAAGGTGGGCCGGCCATCCTCCCCCGCCCCCAACCTGGGGCGGGTCTCCATCGGCGGGCCCCAGGAGGGTCCGCCCAATCATTCCGCTCCCGCCCGGGGGCGGAAACCCCCCCCCGCGCCCCCCGCCTGGGGGCGCCACCCTTCGCCGCCCCCCAGGGGTGGCGGAAACACCCCAGCGGGCCCCAGATGGACCCGCTGATGTTCGCCGCCCCCCGTGGGGGGCGGAAACCCTCCGGCGGCCCCGTTTCGGGGCCGCCCGCCTTCGCCGCCCCCAGTTGGGGGCGGCCGACCATCCGGGCCCCTTTGCCGGCCCCGCCCATCATCCGGTTGCCTCGGGTTGCTCTCCCGTGGGGGAAAAGCTACTACTTCGTCGCCGTTTCCATGATTTGTCCGTGAGACCAGATCTAATGAACCCGACGACTGCGGATCTGGATCTCGCTGCAGAAACTGTGGTTGTTGAAGCATCCTCGCCACCTCGGCAAACACATCCTTCATCTCGCGCGAATGGCGCTCCGAGACCCGATTCAACTTCTCATCCATGGTTACGCTCAAACCCGCCTTGAGTTCTTCCCTCATATCCGTCATCTCCTTTCGCAACCCCGTGATTTCCGCATCCAATCGCTCCTCCAGAGTTTTTGTCGCCGTCGCCCGTGTGCTCGCCATAGGACCGAGTGCTCTGATACCAAAATGATACGATTTGGGGGTCAAATCGTATTTAGGGCTGAATTTAAAAGAGGAAAAATGGAAAAGAGAGGAATTTCTATTGAAATACGAAGAACAATAAGATAGATTTGATCTTTTTCTGGAGAGATCACTCCATAACTTGAATCTAAAGGATCAAGTCTAATCCCCACTAACCCTAGCCGTCACGGCAATTAATCTCAATTCTTCGATAATGAACAACTAGGGTTTTTGGGGTATTTATAGGGTTCATCTAGTTATTGCTAAGCGCACACACCGTGACTTAAGCAATGACTAAGATGTTTACAAAGCAAAAACAAACCAAACTAAGGAAGATAAGGTGGGTAGCTCTAATTCCGGCCCGTGCCCGTGCCCGCTTGCCTCCTCTTGTAGACGACCGCATCATATTCTTACTCAACTATCAAGTTGTGATGAGAAACGGGACGCTCTAGACAATATTCCTAATCTTAATAGTGATCAATATACCCATTGAAAGATGGGATTTATACTTCACTTTCAAACATACTTTTCATATGATAATGATAACGGCTGTATGAATAAGCACCATATATGTCATAAATTACATTCAAGACAGCTCAAACTACCTCAAGAGAAGTAGTGGGTCAATATAGCACATATAGCTTGAAAGTCGGGCTTAAAATCAGCAAAATAGCATTAAAATCAATAGAAGTGGTTTATCGGTTGGTTCAGCGCTATTAAATAATATCTTTTTTGCATAGTAAACCCATTTTGAATGAATAAGTCAAAACTGTATTTAATTCCTCGAGCAATCAGACAGGCTAGAAAACATGTCGGGTTCCCTTAAACATATCAAATTTGAGTTGGATTTGAACTTTGAATTGGGTTAATGCAATTAAAGTTACCTAAAACATAGTGATTGAAACTTCACATCGAATTGAATACATTGTAGGAGGCATTACTTGGTGACTAGATGGCGAAGAAATAGAAGCTGACGATGATGGTGGTCATGGTGTTATTGGAAGCCAGGGTTGACGGTGTGATGATTCGTTAAAGGAGAAGTTGATCAAGATGATGAAGATGATGAAGATGATGAAAAGTGTGATATTAATGGATGAAGTTTGGGGTTTTGATTAAAATTTTGGATGATGAAGGTCATGAAATTGATGCTGATGAGTCGTTAAGTTGGGGAATTGTGCTTGTATGGTTTAATTTGATTTTTTGGGCTTTTGGAAGTAATTATTGATAGGTTCAGTTGCTCGAAGATGAATGAAGAGGATAAAAAATAAGAAGGAAGAGGATAAACAATATCGGGCAAACAATACTTGATGACTATTATTTTTTTGATATTTGATATTAAAGGCAGAAATCAAATAATTTTTTAATAAGCTAACTCCAAAATAAACTGATGATAAAGAAAAGAGAATAAAGAAGAAGATAAAAATCAAGACATTTGGCTCTGGTACTAAATCTGAAGCGGCACAGGAGGAGATTAAGATGTGATGGAAGAATTAAAAGAACAAACTAGGGATTTCTACACTAATGTGATAACTTTTGTTTAAGGTCTTATCACATGAATCAACCGAATCCAAATTTCAATGTCATGCATGTGAAGATTTTTTTATCAAACCTTTCGCTATGACGATTTCACACATTCTTGCATCTCTCATGCAAACAATTTATAAGGGACAAACAATATTTCAAAACTTAATTTTATTCCAGCAAGTATATCTAAAAATTTGATTACATAGTCATATTTATAAAAGAAGAATCAAACTCTCATCTAAACTTATATTCTGATTCTTAATATTACTCGAACGCCTAAATAAAAAAAATAAAAAAAACTTCCGCATAACACGAAACTCTATAAGATTCTTAAAAAGAAACTTAAAAGGACTCAAATAACAAAGACTAAATCGACTTAAACTCTAAATATCTTCATGAATCCATCTTAAAGACCACAAAGACTAAATCGACAATTTGGATTCCCATCAAATATTTTACATGAAGTTTGGCATACAATATTTGATGGTGTTCAAATTTCCAGATCACTGATACTCATTTCCTATTTTCTTTAAATTTATTGTAGAGAAACTACCCATCAGTTGACGGATATTCTGTCCCAGAGCCACCAGAAGATTCTATTGCTACACTGCTATCAATGTGGGTTGACAGCAATTCTGCCAGACATGCACTCGTGCGGGCCACAAATATCCTTCTTGAATCCCAATCTTACTGAACAGTGCGCTACTTTTCCCTCGGAAACTTGGGTGGCTGGAGATGTCGAGATGATATCCTGACACCGCATCATTGCCGTGCTCCCTATCAAACCATGGGAAATGATGCAATGCATTGCGGCTTGCTACAGTTCTAACGGTGACCAGGACAGGTTTGGGTATTTTTCTTTGTATTATCCTCTTTTTTTATAGCAGTTAGAAACCATTCATTACTAGAAGTTGCATCAATTGTATTTGGCACTGAATTGCATTGATCATGTTACATACCGATGTTTCTCCATATAGGATGGGCTGTGCTATCTCATTATCCACGTATATATTTCAATTCTGATTATATTACCATTCCGTGATCACTGCTTAGTATGTGAACTATGAACTTCTAAAATGCCACTTTGTAGGCATATTTGGTAAATGGGGGTCGTAGTAGTTGATGAACCAGGAGCATGAAACAACAACAATATGCAGTGTTTCTATACCTGTTATATTCTTTGTGGATATGCCTCAATTTCTAAACTAATTTCTCTACTTGCAGTGTTTGCTGATTTTTTTTGTTTCTTTGTTTCAGTTTTATGGTGTTATTTTTCAAATTATTTATTTCATTTTATTTCATTTTTCCTTTTTTTTCCTTTTTTTCTCCATTTGGTTGTTTTTTTGGGGTTTTTTTTGTTTTTTTTTTGTTTTTTTGTTTTTTTGTTTTTTGTTTTTTGTCTTTTTGTTTTTTGTTTTTTGTTTTTTGTTTTTTGTTTTTTGTTTTGTTTTTTTTTTTTTTGGGGGGGGGGGGGGGAGGGGTCACCCAATAGGCGTTAAATTTAGCTAGCGGCTTTCCATGCACAGATCTGATCATGGAACATATTGTACATATAAAACTGGAAGAATATACGTGAAATCTGATGGATGCAAAATCATATTGTTCACATAAACATTTGATGCTTTTGTTTCATGTGTGTGCAAAAGCATTTTGGGAGTGAAGCAATATTATTCCCATCAATTACCAACATCAGAGACGATACAATTGCAACCCAAAGAATTTTTAACACAACTGGAGATTAGACTCATAAAGTTCCAAACAAAAAAAGGACTACGATGGAAACTCTACAATTAGCAAAGGCTGTGGTCTACGAAAACATTTATGTGGTGAGTAGAGTGAATTTTTTTGGAAAATAGAAGCTTATGTCAGTCTAAAGAGGCCAGTGTACATTTCAACAAAATCCGGCTACTGATCTTGTGCATGTGTCAAACACCATAGCAATTATTTTCTACCACCATAAGAAGATGTATAACGACACTTCCATATTTCTACACTTGTCTGTAATGGTCCCATTGGAAATTTTGATTTTCCTTAAGCAATAGAAGATGACAAAGTTAATTGCACAGTATGTACGGCTACAATGAAACCCGAAAAACGACAGCATTAAAAGTAAGAAAAGACCAATGAAGTTGCTATGTTGTTTGTGCTCACATAAAGAAGGCATCTGCAACATATATGGCTTGCAAAATGATATATGGAAAATGTACATTTCTATTTACCAACCGCTCTCAAAAGGCAAGTATTAACATCAAAAAGTGATAAGCATCACTAAATTAGCTGAACCTTCATTGTATCCATATAATAAACTGCAACTTCGGATGCCTAAAGATGGTAATATCATTCACTTTCTGATCAATATCACCACACACAACAGACGTTAACAAATATAACTGTTCCAAAGAAAAAAACAAACATGTCAGCTATGGTATCAAAATATAATACTGATGTGATGAGACCACATTCTATGAAAAAGAGCGGATACGTAATTTTTCGAGTCTAAGGGACATTTTCGTAATTTTCATTTTTAAGGAGGGTCTTTTTGTACTTGTTAGCTTTATGGTTATTTCTGTAATTTTTTATTTTCAGTTTATTATTTATATGGAGCTAGGGAGATTATAAATGGGATGTCGAATGAGAGATTCTTTTGTGGGAGGTTGCTGCTTCGCCTCGAATAAAAGCTTGGGAGAGCGGTCCACTTCTCGAACGTGACCAAGGGAGAGCGAGTTCCTCTCGAAAGAACTCAACCTATCTTTGTATATCTTTATTTTTAGTTTTTCATCAATAAAATCCCATCTTTCCCCCAAATATTCTCATTAAACCCTAAAAATACTTTTTTCCCACTAAAAATCTCACATTTCCACCAAAAAACCTTACTTTCTCCATCAAAACCATTGCGGATCTTACCAATTTGGTATCCGAGCGTAGATTTTGATGGTGGCGCTAAGAAAGGCGGAAACTTTCGCAGAACAACATCAATCATGGTTACAGAAGATGAGGAAAGCGAGGACTGCGTTGGAGGAAAGATGGACGTCGTTCGAAATCACGATGGTTCAAATGTGGCAAGAGATAAACCCCCAACTATCAAAGAAACTTTCGGAGATCTTTTGCCAATATTGCCTGCAACCATATCTAGGGCAAATGGTGATAACTTTGGCGAAAGAAAAGGAGAAGAATGAAGAATCGAGAGAAGTTCTTCTTTCTGATATGGAGGAGTCAGACGAAGCAGAAGATGATCACACGAAGGGCAGGGACCCTGGCCATCTTCACAGGGACCCATGGCTGCTAGGCTGCACGGCTGTTGCAAGGCTCCTGCAGGGCTGTCAGCCCCTGTAAACTGCATGCAGGGCCGGCTGGGCCATGCAATCACTGAAAAACAATCCATGGGCCCCTAGCAGCCCCTTACAGACACCCGACAACAATCCAATGGCACTTCAAGACTGTGATGGTCACATGTAGGCCCCAGTGTAGCCACATGTAGGCCCTATACAGTAATCCTGGGGCACTACATGCCCCAGACAACAATCAAGGGGCACTGCAGGCCTCGGGTAGCCCACTGCAGGCCTCGGACAGAAATCAAGGGCCACTGTAGGCCATGGGCAGCCACGTGCAGGCCCCCAAACAACAATTGAGGGACATGAAGGCCCAAGATAGTCACATGTAGGCCCGGGCAATCCAGGGGCAATGCAGGCCCTGAGCAGCCCCCGTACAACAAACTGTAGGCCCAGGACAGCCACCTGCAGACACAGGACAGCAAGCTGCAGGCACAGGACAGCAAGCGAGGAGCCATGCAGGCTTCAGACAGCAAGCCAAGGACCCCGTAGGAACTCGGGAGTTGACGAGGGGCCCATTCGAGATTGGCGACTATATTCGAGGCGTGGCGGATCCACGAGGAACTTTGGTAATTACCATAGCTTCCTTTCGGACGTTGTTAGGGCGGTGGAGACCAATCTTATCCTTTTGATTTAGGATGGTGCGAGCAGTCCACTTGGAGTTGCATGTCCACGCACTTCATGCACCACCTTGAAAACAAGGTGGATTTCGGGGACGAAGTAATAATGAGACCACATTCTATGAAAAAGGGCGGATTTGTAATTTTTGGAGTCTTATGGATATTTTCGTAAATTTCAACTTTCGGGGGTCTTTTTGTAATTTTCAGCTTTAGGGTTATTTTTGAAATTTTGTATTTTCAGTTTATTATTTACATGGGGCTAGGAGACTAGAGAGTGGGTGTCGAATATCGTGTTGGATCTTGAGAGAAGAGACTTTTGTGGGAGGTTGCGGCTTTGCCTTGAATATAAGCTTGGGAGAATAGAAGCTTGGGAGAGCAGTCCACCTCTCGAACGTGACCAAGGGAGAGTGAGTTCCTCTCGAATGAACGCAATCTATGTTTGTATCTCTTTATTTTAAGTTTTTCATTAATAAAAATCCCATCTTTTCCTCAAATCTTCTCATTAAGTCGTAAAAATCCATCATTTTCACAAAAAATCTCACCTCACAAAAAGCCCCAACTTTCTCCATCAAACCCCTAGCTGATCCTATCAAATACCAACTGAATTATGTTCCTTTTATTGAACAATTTTTTACACTAATAGCCTAATTTTAGGTATGAATAATTGAAACAAAAATTGTATGGTTATCTAAAACTAAGTTTAATAATAAAGCCAAGTTTAACAAATAAAACACATCATATGTTGTAATTATTACAAAATGATTCGGCAAGCAAAGAAATATACTTAAAATTGTAGCAGCCAAACTTAGGATGCACACAAAAAGTAGGCTTACACACAACATTATGCTCCAACATTGAAAGTAATACAACAGTATGAAACAAGTATGAAACAAGTTAGAGTTTTTAGCATATTCATCCATTAAATCTTGCGTATTTTGATATATGTCTCTTACAAATTTGTATTTGCTCTCATGTCCATCAAAAATTAAACGTTAACCTTAATAGTCACTCCATACTCTATTCTGTTAAAAAGTTAAATAGTTAAATGAAATTATATTAATTAACGATTAAATAATGATTTCAGCTAATTAATTAAGAAATAAAATTTAATTAACAATTAACCATCCCCAGCGTTCGTTTTGGACGGAGGCGGCGGCGGCGCCGCCTCTCCGGCGTTTTGTAGGGGGATGAGGATGCGCTCCTCCCCCAGGAATGGGCGGGGAGGAGGCGCCATGATTTGCGCCTCCTCCCCCCTCCTCATCGTGGCGCCTCCTCAACGTCTGGGGAGGAGGATGCGCTCCCCCCCCAAACCACAAAAAAAAAAATCACCGGGGAGGAGGAGGCAGCGTCGCCGCTCCCCCTCCTCCCCGTGAGCCGTCCGGATCCCCCCAAACGAAGAGCCTAACAGAATTTTCCTACTTCGTTAGATTTTAATAGAAAGTTAAAGAGAGAGACTATTAAGGTTAAACTATTAAGATTTAATCCTATTAGAGCAAATACGAATTTTTTAGGGACAGATATCTAAATACAAGATTTAAGGGACATATGTTAAAAACCCAAAAAGTCAAAAAGGAGAACATAAAAACAATAAGATAAATGAAACCAAAAGGAAATAGTAATAAAGAAGAATGAAGGAAATCTTTTTTACTTAAAGCAACACTGGATCTTACATTTAAGTTAATTGGAGCAGTGAACCAAAAATTAATAGCATAATTGGAGATCAAGATTGCTTACTCTTCTACAGTTTGCATTACAGATATCGTAGTCGAAAAGCTTTAGCTGGCTGAGAGAGCAACAGAAGTTAGCAACGGTCAGCTGTTACTGTGATTTAAACACCTTTGCCGTGGACATGAAACACATAAGAAAACATTGACAATTTAGACCAATTTTATTTTTAAAAAAAAATTTCAAGGTTAATAACCTGGAAGTATTATTGGGCAGTACAAAAATTAAAGACAACCATGAGCATGGTAACCTCTCATTAAATAATAAATCATCCACGAAGCAAGCAACAAACGACTTTAACCCTCAAGTCATAGTACAGATTTATTAATAGGAGCAGTTTTACTTTGAGAAATCCAGGTTCATCCACCGTTTGATACTGACTTAAGCATTGGTGTCGAACCAGATGGCCATTTCCAACTGCTTCATCTGACGTGTTTTCTCTCTGTTCCAGGCGGTAGCGGTGGAGCCTTTGCTGACCCGGTAAAACCGTGTCCGGGCTCATTGTTGCATGAATACTCGTTTCGGCAGCTCTACAAGATTCTAGACATCAACTGATGGCTATGGGAGAAAATATGGGAATTCTACGTTCTGCATGCTCTGGTTATTAAGAGGGATTTACTCTTTTATTGGCGGCTTAACCAAATTCTTTATGCGGTATGTTTCAGAGTGTTTTCTCACTACAAAGCGTTGACCGTGGACAACCCGGTCAACGTGGTCAAGGGGCCCGTTTGGGTCCCTCGGGCGAGCCGAATTGGTGCAGTCGAGGCTCGAGTCGGATCTGCAGACGACGTAGAGTGCGTCGGCTGGATTGAATCGGGGTCCTCGGCCGTTGGTAGGGCGAGGGGTAGCCTCAGCCCGGGTCGAGACACTCGGCCTCGGTCGGTTGCGCTCGGCTTCGGCGGTCGGGCGACGAGGGGAAGCCTCAATCGTCCAGCTGGTTGTGTGGTCGGCGAGGGTCGGAGGGGAAGCCTCGGCCCGTGGATCTGATGCCCTCCTGCGTAGACGAGAACACTCGTCAGGGGGCCGGACCTTGGTTCCGGCCAAATCCCCTCCGATGCCTAAGTCAGACAGAGATCTGAAAGAGGAGGCCCGGCGGAGACGGTTCGACTCGTGAGGAGATCGGAACGGCGTCTCACGGCGCGAGCGGGGGAGGAAGGAGATGAAAATGGGGGAACTAGGTCGTTGATGGAGTACCTTAGGTTCTAGATACCTGAGAGGCGGTCCTTTGTCCTGTCGTCCTCCTAGCCCCTTTATAGACCTCCGCCGTGATTGCCCCCGACCCACGTCGCTCGCCCGCCCTCAATCGTGCCCCCTCGATCCGTCCCCCCCGTCGCCGCTCCCTGCGCCATGCCATCACCTCCCTATAACTGCCATTAAGTGGTAGCGGGATCGAGGGGGCGGTTATCGCAGGAGTGGGCGAGTGACCGGTGTGTTACCGGGGCCGGGTCGGATCGACATTTGGGGGGGTCCCCCATAGGGCCTTATCGAGTGGGCCTGAGTGCACAGATGAGCTCTTGACCGGCGGTCGGGTCTCTGGGCTCGTGTCTTTCGGGCCTCGGGCAAATAGGCGTAACAATTGCCCCCATCGGTCAGGTCGGTCGGCTTTGGCCGGTTCGGCTCGGCCGATGTGACTTCCGCCGACCTTGACAGGCTCGCCAGTCGATGCCGACTCATTTATTAGTCGTCATCATGAGTTGGCCCGTTCGATACTTTTAAGGTGCGGGCTCCGAAGCGCCTTCGGTCCTCTGATGCTGCCACGTTGTAGCTGCAAGCTTATCCCCACCGCTCGCAGGGTCGTCTTAAGTTGAGAAGCCGAGGGGTTCGTGAGCCGCCCTCGGTGGGGTCGATCGGCCTTGGCTTGCTCGGTTCGACCGTTGTGCCTCCTGGGATTCCGAGTGGCGCTTTAATCGAGGCGTGGTCATAAATGTAGGTCATGATGAGGCGGATCGATTGGACTTCCCTTGGCGCCGATTTCGAAACGCCGCCGGTTCTTCGAGTCCTGCCACGCGTTCTTGTCAGGCACTTCGAATTCGTCCCTGTGTCCGGTATATAAGATCCCCAGCTGCGTTGATCTCCACTTCTTTCTTGCTCTTCCCATTGTTCTAGGCTTTCCACAACTCAGAGTTTCCCGTTGCCTTTGCTTCCTTGTCTCCTCCAAACTAGTTAAAAGGTAATTCCTTTCTCGCTCTCGTATTATGGCTGCTCTTAGGATAGGCGGTTCTGGCCAAGGGGCGAGGGATTCTCCAGAGTCCAGGCGGGGCAGGCCTCGGCTAGTGGGATCAGGTTCCTCCTCCGGGAGTCGTCCCCTCCGAGATAAGGGGAAGGGGAAGCTATTCCCAGACTACGCCTGTGATGACGTGGCGTCGGCTGCCGTGCGTCTTAACGTGCCCCCGGTTGTCCTCCGAACGCCGTCGAAGACCATTCCTTCAGCGGTCACGGAGATCCGGGAAAGGTATCTCTGCTTCCCGTACGATGTCCGAGTTCCATTCGTCGACGAGCGGATTTGCCTTCCGAGGAGAAATGAAGTTGGCGTCTACGTCGAAATGTTTCGCCTGGGTCTTCGTTTCCCGCTCAATCCCTTCCTTATCCGGGTCATGGAATATCTCATGGTGCCGCTTTGCCAGTTCACCCCTTGCTCGATTGCGGTACTGACGGGATTCGCTACGCTCTGCTGTACCCGCGGTCTGGAGCCGTCTCTCCCCCTTCTCTTCCATTTTTACCAAATCTAAACGGTCGGCCCGGGGTCATGGCTGCAGCTCCGAGCCCGCTCGAGGAGGGAATGCCTGATCGGGCTGCCCCGCTGGTCGGGGGATTGGAGTTCGGATTACGTCTTTGTGGTCTTCCTGGAGGATGCCCAGATTTTGACAAGTTGGGGCGGGTCTGTCCAGCCTCGCCCGCCGCTAGCTCTCTCAGACGTCGATCGGGCAGCCGCCGCGCTGCTGTCGACCCTCCCCTTGGAATCGAAGTCCATCTGGTCCTTGTTGGACGACCTACTCCTGAAGGCCGTCTTGTGGTCTCCGGGTAGGTCGCCTTTTAAGTCTTGAATCGCCCTGTGACTCATCCTGATTTTGGTTTCCCTTACAGGGATGGCTGGCCGCGAGTTCGTCCGTCACGTCGATGAGCTGACCCGCCGTGGAGCTGCTCGGAGCCGAGGCGGTACCTCCGGAAGGGCGCCTCGACGGACCATTGATGAGGAGGTGCGCCGAGCCGAGCCTTCCGTGGGTAAGGTGGTGGCCGCGCCTCCCGCCTCTTCTTCTGGCGATCCCCTTCCCGGGGGGGTCACAAGGGCCGGACCCGCCCCGCCAGCCCAAGAGGCGGGGGGTAACGACGGGTCTGGTGCCGTTCTTTCTGCCCTTGGCGCGCCCCCTCTGGTTCCCGAGGGTGGGGATGGTGCGAGGCAGAAGCGCTCCCCTCCGGCGCCCTCGGAGCCTCACGGAGGAAAGAAGAGGAGGGAGGACGCGGATCCCTCCAGTCCGGCGGGTTCCGTGCCCCCTGCGGCGACCACCGGGGATCTCCCGGTAGCCTTGACAACCATCCCCCTCGCAGCGTCCTCGCCCATATCACCGGGGATCGGAGCCCTGTTGGCAAGCAATATGGCTTCCCTCGATGTCGTCCCTGGGAGTTCGATGTTTGTCGACCGAGCCTTGGCCCAGCAGGTTGCTGAGGTCTCCGTTCCTCCCCGGGACCGCAGCCTCCTCAAGAAGATCCCTGCCGACAAGATGTCGGATTCCTTGGTCTGGATCCTTCAACAGGTTCGGTTATCTTGCTATCCTCTCCTTCCATTTATCCTTTTCTTAGCCCATGTCCCGTCTTCCAGGGTTCAGCGCTCGCCGTGGAGTTGCAGTGCCGAGCCGTCCTCTTGAGGGAGCTGGAGGAGTCCTCCATGAAGGCCCACGAGCGGGCCGGGGCGGCGGAGGTAGCTATGACGGAGGCTCAGATGGAGTCTCGTCGTCTCAAGCTCCGTGTGGCCGAGCTGGAGGGGCGAGTGGGTGACCTCCAGGGAAAGTTGGAGGACGCTCGGCAGTCGGCTGAGGACGCGGCTGAGTCGTTCCGCCTGAAGAGGGAGGAGCTTCAGAGGGAACTGTCGGATCGGCGCCAGGTGACGTGGCTTGCAGAGGAGGTGGAGAGGGGCGTCGTCGAGACCCTGGGGAAGAGGATCTTCGAGGTTCTCAGGGAGGCCTTCGGTAAGTATGAAGACCTCATCGCCCCTCGGATCGTCGAAGTCGTCCAGTCTTCCTTCCGGGAATGTGCGAAGCGCGTTCGGCAGGCTCCCCCGCTCGTCGATCCCCCTCGCTCCGAGCAGGGCGAAGTGCCCGAGGATGTGTCCTCCCGAGCCCGGGCTCCCTAAGCCGTCCCTCCTGGCCTTATCCTCAAATTTTTTAGCATCCGCTTCGCTTTGGGCCAGTCTACTTGAAATGGATCCCTGGCCCCGCTATCTCCTTCGGCTTCGCTACCGGCTCCGGGGCCAATAATTGCTGGTTGCATGGCTGCTCGCTTGGGTTAACTACTTTGGGTCTTTTGTCAACAAATTTTGCTCTGTCGGTGTCGACCTAGCTTCTGTAGGTGACGAACTTTGTCATTCGTCGTGAGTGGATTGTTTGTAGAGAGGTTTCTTCGCCTCGATTCCCTGTAAATAAGACACATTTTTGTACCCTGGTTAACTGTTATAAACGAAATTGACTTACTCGGACTTCTCGTGTATTTTGCTTTGTTGCTTCGTCCTCGGCCTAGGACCGGCTGACGCCCGAGCTGGCGGGGGAGTTGTCTTCAACTTTAGAACGATCGAGTCGGTCGGTGTAATGACCACTTTTCGTTGTACGTTGTTTGTGCACGCGCTTTTGCCCGTGCACGTATTTATTTTAGACTTTATTTGTTTGTGAACACTTTTGTGTGATATGCCGTTGCGAACGTCTCTGAGAGTATTAAATAGTGGCACTAATTTGGAACGACGTTTCTCGAGTCGTTTTTCCACAATTTAAACTTATTCGATGAGACGTGACGATTTTCACTTTTGACGGGAGACGTTTCTATTTTTAGTTTCGTCGTCCGACGTCAAAATTGGGATCCGTCTTCTTAGTTAGCTCACATTCGTCATCACGATCACCCCGATATTTATTTTATAATTTTCGGAATTTATTTGACCACTTTTATATTTTTAACAAGTTTTATATTATTTTTAATAATTAATCTATAAATTATTTTCGGCCAAATAAAATTTATTTGAGTTTAAAACGTTTTAAAGAATTTTTGAGCCAATTTCCAGCTCATTTGGACCAAGTCAAATCCTTGGGTGGGTTGGAGAAGTTGAATTTCAAATTTTAAATTATTTTAAACTTCTAATCCTATTAGATTTAGCCCTAGACTAAGTCAACCCATCTACACTATATAAACAACCTCTAGGAAGACCTATTTTCGCAAGAAATTAGCCCTAGCCTCTTCCAAAACCCAAATTGGACATTGCGACGATTCGTCGCAACGTTGCGACGAAGCAGCTCCGCTCCGACCGAGAGAACGGCCTCCGTTCGCCCGCTCTGACCGAAAGCCAAGCCCGCACCCGCTGCTGTCGCCACCCCGCACCCCACTCCCCGCTCCGACCGAGGACATCTCTCGGTCTGACCGAGAGATTTCCCCGCCTCCGTTTCGCTCCGCAACGTTGCAACCCCCGCACCGACTGACGCTCCCGCCCGCACCGACCGAAGCGCTCCCCCGCATCGCCCGCTCCCCCGCTCCGTTGCAACCCGCCTCGCTGCAGCCCCCGCATCCGCTCGCCCCGACGGACAGATCCCCTCGCTCCGGGCCGCTGTGACCGAGCGCCCAAGCCTTGCAACGCTCTCCGCTGCACTGCGACCGACCCCCTCGCTGTGATCTCTCGGTCTGACCGAGAGAATCTCTCGCAGCGGCTCGGTCTGACCGAGCGACGTTCGTCGCAACCCCGCATCCGTCGCACCGCTTGCCACCGTGGGCCCCCCAAGTTCTCCAGAGGTATTGTGGGTCCCCCAAAGGTCCCTAGGACTACTGTGGGCCCCACCTAGGTGCGTTCTCTTTGACGACTTGCCGCGTACGACGTCGTCGCACGTCGTAGCCCGTCGTCGCACGTGCGAGCTTTGGAATCTGGAATCGTCGCCCGGGGTGATGCTCTGAACTTTCCAGCGAGGAAACTATATTGGAATCTGGACTTGGAGCGCGATATTATTATTCCAACCCCCGGCGTCGCTACCCGACGCCGGTGTAGCTTTCGCGTCGTGTTGAGGTAACGCTTTGCACCCCTAGGACCCCCAACCCAATGCATGCTAATCAAGACTAAAATCAGTATTTTTAAAGTATTTTAAATGTTTTAAATTCACTAATCAAGATTAATAATATGGACTTTAGGCCGGTGGACTTGTGCACGTAGGATAATTGTGATTTTTGGACTCATTGGACGGTGTGCTCAGACGTCGGACTTGCAGGCAAGTGAAACTTGCCAAATCTTGTTTAGGGCCATGTTTTTAGGCCACTTCCTTGTTCCTAGCGTAAAAGAGACTAGTCAGTGAAATGATAGCTGGCTAGACGCCTACTTGACCTAGTTTGACAACGAAACTAGATCCGTCACCTAATTGATCTAGCTTGACAACGAAGCTAGATCCACCCCTTTAAACTTGTTGTTCATGCATACTAAACTGTCACGTTTACTTTCCTTATCTGTACGCACTTTTAACTGCCATGCATTGCATTCTACATGTCATCCAAGTTGAATATTGCATTCGTAGCACACGCTACATACTTGTACTTGCTTGTCCTGGCTAGGTGCACCCCTATGCCATCATGAAAAACACTTCCTGGCTCGTGTTCCAGAAGCGAGCATTACCGTTCGGGGGTAAGGCCCTGGCTCGATACACGTGGGATGGGGTAAGAGTTAAGCGGCCAATCAGCTGGGAGTCTGCCTGATCAGCAACTGCAGCTGTAAGGCGTAAACTCTGGGTGGGGCGGAGTTAAGCGACCAATCAGTGTGAAAGAAAGTCATTTCAGCTGTAAGGCGTAAACTCTGCACATGACATGAAAACATGACTAGAGAAATCCTTGTAAATGTTATTAGTCTTGCCACACTGGCCATGCCATGCTAGTTTACTTGTTGTTTTCTTTACCTGCTGCACTCATACTTAAACTGCCATGTCATTGCATCATGCTAGAACTGCTAGGTTGCTTACTTGTACTTTCAGTTTCCTTGCACAAGTCTCTTGTAGACTTGCTGACATGTGCCCCTTGCTCTTTTGGGTGTCACATGTTAGACCCTGAGCTAGAGACCGTTGTTGTGTACGTGATGTGTTGCTGACGCTGAGACTGAGTCCATGATTGCACAGGAGGATTTTGGTGGACACCGGTGACCATTCTTTGAGTCTTTGTTGAGCTTTATTTTGTTTTAGGCCTTTTGTTAGTTGTTGGTGCGTAGCACCGTTGTTTTGAACTTTGTACTTTTATTGGCCATGTTTGGGCCTTTAGTCTCTTTTTCTTTTAGCCTGGTGGCTTTTCTGCGATGTTGGAATTATATTTATGGATATTCTGAGATTATTCTTTTGTCTCATTTCATTATTATTATCTTGTTTCGCTCGCGTTGCAAGGACCTGCAGTTTTAAATTTGATCGACGCTTATCGGACTTGCAGCTTTGTAGCTTCAAGTCTGAGCGGACCTTCTCACGCTTCGCCTCCATATTTTTGGGAAGCGGGGCGTGACAAGTTTTGTTGGTGGCCCATGCAGGTCCGTCTTGCAATTGCGAATTAACGAAACAACGATAATAACGGAATGTCCATTAAATAAATTGCAACATCCGAGTCATAAGCCCCGAGTCTAGTCGTTTTCTTACGACACTAGGTGGTAAGAAGGCTTAGTTAGACGTCTGTGCTTGCTAGTTAGAGGCCCTGATTGTAGTTAGACCCCCTTTTAGCAATCGATTTAATTGTCGTAGAAGTTACCTTAGTGGTCCTTGTTTACCCCTGGCTATATTAGACTTCTAGGTTTTCCTTTGGTCGTTCGCTTGGGTTCATCGATTTCGGACCAAGCTGAACGCATTTCTTAGCGCTTAGTTTTTAATCTTTAGTTGGTCGACCGTAGGAGTTCCCCGTAGACTCTCCTGATTCATATCCTAGGCGTATGAATGTTTTGATCTCCGACCAATTTCCTTGCCTCGATTCACGAGACCGCCTCATGACGATCGTCGTCAATTTTCAAACATCTCCATTGCAAAACCTGAACCTTCTGAAAGTATTTTTCAATCTTTCCTTCCACTAAGTTTAATTTTGTTCAAAATTTTAATATACCTATATTTCATCCTCCTTCATTGATTTGAATGTTTAAAACGTTTGTCGAAATTTTGAACCCTAGCTTATAATATTTTTCCAGCTTATATTTTTCGTACTTATGTAAATGTGTCGTTCTTTCATATATTAATTTTACCTCGAACCATACTTTTGCCTTGCCCAATTCGATTTATAATTTTCCCTCTTATTTGTGTTATTCGAATGATACGTCGTGTTTACCTTAATATACTTTCAAGACATATGGAATTTCAGCTTTCAGCAAGTTGGACTTTGCTCGTCATTTTCGCTACTTCAGATTTTTGCAAAATTACTATTTTCATAGCCTCTTCCTGCTTTAGACCCTCCCTGATCTGATTTTAAGGATTTGCTATTCGATCTTGATAATTCTTATGCTAAGTTACTATTATTTTCTTTCCGCCCACCATACACGCTTTTAGAAAAATTTCTAAACCAAATTGAATTTCAATTATTTTTATATCCGTGTCAGACTTATTGAGCTCCTATACTAAGAACCTTGCGTAAATCAGTTTTTTTTTTCATTTTGGCAAACCCTGGTTCTCTAAAAGCAGTTTCAAATTGATCATTTTAAAATTCCCAATAGCCTAAAGTTTTGAAGCATTTAGCATGAGTTTAAATTCTTCCGTTACTTGATTTCATTCTTCGACTTTCCAAAACTTTTTGACAACATTATATTAAATTACTGACGTATAAATTTTCTAAACCACGTCCTTAATATTCGTGTAAATGATTTTACTTCCTTTTAAATTGATTTTATATAAACCAATAAAACATTTTCTCTTATTATGAATATTCGACTCAAACTTATTTCAACTCACTTTATCGATCTTCAAATATTTTATACAGATGAGGAATCCCAATTTTTTTTGAAGTACAACAGTTTTCAATTTTGCGTATTTTTAACTCATGCTATTTACCCTATTTTCTTTTTCCCCTCCTATATAAGCATCACTACATCTCCCTTTTCCCTCAACCTAAATATCACCATTGAGCCAATGTTTCCCCTAACCAAGCCGTCTCCTTGTATTCGTCCTACCTGAACTCGTGCTTATCGATCCTTCCCTCGTCACGCTTTTGACCTCCCTCTATTGCTTAGGCTTAAGTGCCCGTCAATGTCTGTGTCAACTCTAAGTTGTTAGTAGACCCTTGGACCTTTGTGAGGTGTCGTTGTGCACGTACCTAAGTTGCGTACGTGAGCTTGAATGAGTACCCCCCATAGTATATTAATGCTTGCCTAATGTGTGATATATATATATATATATATATATATATATATATATATATATATATATATATATACTCGGAGTTATTCGTGATAGTATGAAGTTATTGTGTGTAAGTAGTTATGGATTGTTGTGTGGATAGTTATATTATACTAGGGATGCCTGTGTATATAAGAGTTAGCGTTGAAATGTCTAATGGAGTGTATGCAGTTAGAGAATACTTATAATGGTTGAAATAGAATGATTGGTAAAGCTATGTGTATGTTAGTAGTGATAATAATAAGAGTACGTATGGTTAAGAGAGTAGGCTTATTGAGTGACCTATATACTAGTACGAGTGAGTATGTGCTCGTAGGTAGATATATATGGTGCTTATATGCAAGTAGTTATGTTTTGTTGCCTGAGTATATAGGTGATATGCATAGGATATTAGAATTATAATTTTGATTGGTATTGCTTGCTTTGCGGGATGTTGCATGCGTGCATACCGTGAGGTATACACGACTATTGTACATCTTAATTATGTACGTATAGATGTGTTAGTATACTAATTATAGGCAGTAGGCTATGGTGTGAATATATATATGTTACATGGGTGTGACTATACGATGAATACGTATGCATGTATTAGGGAGTGTATTATAAATATACGTGTGCTGATGTCTGTATTATTATTATTATGGTATATAGAGTGATTGAACTATGTAAGTATTACCTGACTAAATATTAAGTGTGATTGACCTATGGTATGCATATGGTTGTATTGGTAGATATATATATATATATATATATATATATATATATATATATATATATATATATATATATGGGGCAAATGTGCCTGAGAACGTGCGCAGGTAGAATTACCTGCGCACGCCCCCTCTGTTCGGGGTTTCTAAATATATTTTTTTGAAAATTTTTTTTGCAGTAGCTAGATATACTTGTTATGAAGCTCCCCACAAAATTTCAGGTCAATCCGACACCGTTTGAGCCTCCGTTCATCGATTTCAAAAACGTTGCGCAAAACTGTCCAGAATTTGGACAGTTTTGCGCAACGTTTTTGAAATCGATGAACGGAGGCTCAAACGGTGTCGGATTGACCTGAAATTTTGTGGGGAGCTTCATAACAAGTATATCTAGCTACTGCAAAAAAAAATTCAAAAAAAAAATATTTACAAACACCGAACAGAGGGGGCGTGCGCAGGTAATTCTACCTGCGCACGTTCTTAGGTACATTTTTTGCTATATATATATATATATATATATATATATATATATATATATATATATATATATATATATATATACACACACACACACATATATATAATGGAGTGGTATTGGTATATGTATGAATGTTGTGTTACGTATATAGAATATTCTAATATGTGTATTGAGTCTCACTCAAGCTTGAGTGGGTATACTCCAAGTATATGGAATGTATGTTTGTAGTTTGAATATAGCAATGCTTGATGTATGTATAGTGATAGAAGTGTTTGTGCCTGGTTGAGTTACGCACATGATTGTGGGTCGCTACGCCAGTATATAGTTATAGGTGTTGGTCTTGTGGTATAGCTAATTACTAAGGACTTGCCCGTGTGAACATATGTGTACTAGCTAAACTAGGTGTGTAGATGTACTAGTAATGTAATGGTATGATTGGTATGCGTAAATGAAATGTTAGCGTGTATGGGTGTGCACCATGCACGGGTAAGTATGTGCTTAGTTATAGGCATTGATGACTATGATAGATGTGGCGTGTCGTAAATACAGTTATAGGACCGTACGTGATGTGAATATACGGTGAACTATTTGCATGTATTTGAATGACTATGTATTGTGAAACTATAGTAGTGGTGAATATATATATTAGATATAGTAAAATTTGACTTAAAAATGGTATGGTGTGACTGCTTATGTGGATGTGCTTAGTATTGGATGTATACTAGGAAATATTAGAGGGTAGTATACCCTTGATGTTTGTGCATAGGTAGCTACATATAGGTAAAGCAATGATTGTATTGGCTAAGTGTGAGACTATCCTTATATGAGTATCTGAACTATTGTTTTGTGAGTAGTAGTATATAAGGGATGTATGTTTATATATATTTGATTGAAATACATGTATGAATTTGACTGACTATAATAGGTATAAATGTATAACGTACGTGAATATATATAAATATATATACGTGTTGGTAGTGTTAATGTTTGACTACTTAGTGCATATATAAGCACTTGTAATGACTATACCTGGTTGAATTATTATGTGACTTGATTGGGGTAGTTACGGGCGAGTAGCTATATTAGAAAGTCCGAGGACGGACTTTATTCTAAGGTGGGGAGGATGTAATGACCACTTTTCGTTGTACGTTGTTCGTGCACGCGCTTTTGCCCGTGCACGTGTTTAATTTAGACTTTATTTGTTTGTGAACACTTTTGTGTGATATGCCGTTGCGAACGTCTCTGAGAGTATTAAATAGTGGCACTAATTTGGAACGACGTTTCTCGAGTCGTTTTTCCACAATTTAAACTTATTCGATGAGACGTGACGATTTTCACTTTTGACGGGAGACGTTTCTATTTTTATTTTCGTCGTCCGACGTCAAAATTGGGATCCGTCTTCTTAGTTAGCTCACATTCGTCATCACGATCACCCCGATATTTATTTTATAATTTTCGGAATTTATTTGACCACTTTTATATTTTTAACAAGTTTTATATTATTTTTAATAATTAATCTATAAATTATTTTCGGCCAAATAAAATTTATTTGAGTTTAAAACGTTTTAAAGAATTTTTGAGCCAATTTCCAGCTCATTTGGACTAAGTCAAATCCTTGGGTGGGTTGGAGAAGTTGAATTTCAAATTTTAAATTATTTTAAACTTCTAATCCTATTAGATTTAGCCCTAGACCAAGTCAACCCATCTACACTATATAAACAACCTCTAGGAAGACCTATTTTCGCAAGAAATTAGCCCTAGCCTCTTCCAAAACCCAAATTGGACGTTGCGACGATTCGTCGCAACGTTGCGACGAAGCAGCTCCGCTCCGACCGAGAGAACGGCCTCCGTTCGCCCGCTCTGACCGAAAGCCAAGCCCGCATCCGCTGCTGTCGCCACCCCGCACCCCGCACCCCGCTCCGACCGAGGACATCTCTCGGTCTGACCGAGAGATTTCCCCGCCTCCGCTTCGCTCCGCAACGTTGCAACTGCAACGTTGCAACCCCCGCACCGACCGACGCTCCCGCCCGCACCGACCGAAGCCCTCCCCCGCATCGCCCGCTCCGTTGCAACTCGCCTCGCTGCAGCCCCCGCATCCGCTCGCCCCGACCGACAGATCCCCTCGCTCCGGGCCGCTGTGACCGAGCGCCCAAGCCTTGCAACGCTCTCCGCTGCACTGCGACCGACCCCCTCGCTGTGATCTCTCGGTCTGACCGAGAGAATCTCTCGCAGCGGCTCGGTCTGACCGAGCGACGTTCGTCGCAACCCCGCATCCGTCGCACCGCTTACCACCGTGGGCCCCCCAAGTTCTCCAGAGGTATTGTGGGTCCCCCAAAGGTCCCTAGGACTACTGTGGGCCCCACCTAGGTGCGTTCTCTTCGACGACTTGCCGCGTACGACGTCGTCGCACGTCGTAGCCCGTCGTCGCACGTGCGAGCTTTGGAATCTGGAATCGTCGCCCGGGGTGATGCTCTGAACTTTCCAGCGAGGAAACTATATTGGAATCTGGACTTGGAGCGCGATATTATTATTCCAACCCCCGGCGTCGCTACCCGACGCCGGTGTAGCTTTCGCGTCGTGTTGAGGTAACGCTTTGCACCCCTAGGACCCCCAACCCAATGCATGCTAATCAAGACTAAAATCAGTATTTTTAAAGTATTTTAAATGTTTTAAATTCACTAATCAAGATTAATAATATGGACTTTAGGCCGGTGGACTTGTGCACGTAGGATAATTGTGATTTTTGGACTCATTGGACGGTGTGCTCAGACGTCGGACTTGCAGGCAAGTGAAACTTGCCAAATCTTGTTTAGGGCCATGTTTTTAGGCCACTTCCTTGTTCCTAGCGTAAAAGAGACTAGTCAGTGAAATGATAGCTGGCTAGACGCCTACTTGACCTAGTTTGACAACGAAACTAGATCCGTCACCTAATTGATCTAGCTTGACAACGAAGCTAGATCCACCCCTTTAAACTTGTTGTTCATGCATACTAAACTGTCACGTTTACTTTCCTTATCTGTACGCACTTTTAACTGCCATGCATTGCATTCTACATGTCATCCAAGTTGAATATTGCATTCGTAGCACACGCTACATACTTGTACTTGCTTGTCCTGGCTAGGTGCACCCCTATGCCATCATGAAAAACACTTCCTGGCTCGTGTTCCAGAAGCGAGCATTACCGTTCGGGGGTAAGGCCCTGGCTCGATACACGTGGGATGGGGTAAGAGTTAAGCGGCCAATCAGCTGGGAGTCTGCCTGATCAGCAACTGCAGCTGTAAGGCGTAAACTCTGGGTGGGGCGGAGTTAAGCGACCAATCAGTGTGAAAGAAAGTCATTTCAGCTGTAAGGCGTAAACTCTGCACATGACATGAAAACATGACTAGAGAAATCCTTGTAAATGTTATTAGTCTTGCCACACTGGCCATGCCATGCTAGTTTACTTGTTGTTTTCTTTACCTGCTGCACTCATACTTAAACTGCCATGTCATTGCATCATGCTAGAACTGCTAGGTTGCTTACTTGTACTTTCAGTTTCCTTGCACAAGTCTCTTGTAGACTTGCTGACATGTGCCCCTTGCTCTTTTGGGTGTCACATGTTAGACCCTGAGCTAGAGACCGTTGCTGTGTACGTGATGTGTTGCTGACGCTGAGACTGAGTCCATGATTGCACAGGAGGATTTTGGTGGACACCGGTGACCATTCTTTGAGTCTTTGTTGAGCTTTATTTTGTTTTAGGCCTTTTGTTAGTTGTTGGTGCGTAGCACCGTTGTTTTGAACTTTGTACTTTTATTGGCCATGTTTGGGCCTTTAGTCTCTTTTTCTTTTAGCCTGGTGGCTTTTCTGCGATGTTGGAATTTATATTTATGGATATTCTGAGATTATTCTTTTGTCTCATTTCATTATTATTATCTTGTTTCGCTCGCGTTGCAAGGACCTGCAGTTTTAAATTTGATCGACGCTTATCGGACTTGCAGCTTTGTAGCTTCAAGTCTGAGCGGACCTTCTCACGCTTCGCCTCCATATTTTTGGGAAGCGGGGCGTGACAGTCGGCGAGGGCGAAGTTTCTCGGCTTAGGACCGGTCGGCGTCCGCGCCGGCTGGGGGAGTTGCCCCCAGACTTACGAGCGCAGGAGTCGGTCAGCGAGGGCGAAGCTCCTCGGCTTAGGACCGGTCGGCGTCCGCGCCGGCTGGGGGAGTTGCCCCCAGACTTACGAGCGCAGGAGTCGGTCAGCGAGGGCGAAGCTCCTCGGCTTAGGACCGGTCGACGTCCGCGCCGGCTGGGGGAGTTGCCCCCAGACTTACGAGCGCAAGGGTCGGTCGGCGAGGGTAAAGCTCCTCGGCTTAGGACCGGTCGGCGTCCGCGCCGGCTGGGGGAGTTGCCCCCAGACTTACGAGCGCGAGGGTCGGTCGGCGAGGGCAGAGCTCCTCGACTTAGGACCGGTCGGCGTCCGCGCTGGCTGGGGGAGTTGCCCCCAGACTTACGAGCGCGAGGGTCGGTCGGCGAGGGCAAAGCTCCTCGGCTTAGGACCGGTCGGCGTCCGCGCTGGCTGGGGGAACTGCCCCCAGACCTATGAACGCCTTCCCTCCAGTAGAGGTCTTCGTTCTTTTGCACCCTTAGTGAAACGTTGATTCCATCGAAGATTAAGAGAAGATAAAAGGGAATGCGATTGTACTCTTAAGAGTCCTGTCGGACTAGTACATTTGGAGAAAAAGGAAAAAGGAAATGAGGCTAGACAGAGGGATGTGAACCTAGATAAGCCCCTCGGACTAGGCTGCGACTGGGGGGAGAGACCTCGCCAGCTCACTCTATGATGCAGAGGGGCCCTTGGACGGTGTTGATCTTCTTCCCCTTGTCTGGCTGCATGGAGGTCCCCTTCCGTGGGCTGGCTCGTCGGTTAAGCTCCTGGCGTGTCCTCGGCTCATCAGCTTCTCGATGTCCTTCTTTAAATGCCAGCAGTCTTCAGTGTCGTGGCCGTCGTCCTTGTGGTACTTGCAGTATTTCTCCATATTCTTCCCACCTCTTTTTTCCCTCGGTGGGGGGCGATCGGTGCGTTCTTCCTTCTGCACTTGGGCGAGGACGGCGTCTGGGGTGGCGTCTCTCGTACCTTCTCCGCGCTGCCTGTTTCTCGGCCTCTTCTCGGTCCGGTATCCTTCGGGGCTGCCTCGTCCGCTGTCGTCGCGCTTGGTCCCTCGAGTGGCTTTTCCTGCATCCACGGCCAAGGCCTCCTCGGTCAACATGAAGCGCTCGGCCCTCGCCATGATCCCGGGGAGGTCCTTCGGGGGATCGTTGTGCAGGGACTTCTTGAGGCCTCTGTGGCGAAGCCCTTTCTTAAGGGCCGTCTGGACCACCAGGTCGGGAGGGCTGTTCACGTTCAGCCTCTCCGCATTGAAGCGGCGCATGAACTGCCGGAGCGGCTCCGCCGGGCCTTGCACTATGTTGAACAGATGTTCAGCATCAGGTTTGATCTGCCTCCCCGCCATGAACTGCTTGCAGAACAACTGGGTGAGTTCCTCAAAGCTGTCGATGGAGCGGCTGGGCAGGCTGCGGTACCAGGTCCTCGCCGCTCCCCTGAGAGTAGAATAGAAGCCTCGGCAGAGCAGGTCATCGTCAGCTCCTTGGAAGGACATGTCCCCCTCGTAGTCCATCACGTGGTTTCCCGGGTCCCCTATCCCGTCGTACTTCCCCAGCGCCGGGATCCTGAATCGAGAGGGGACCCGTGCGTCGGTTATTCTCCGTGATAGGGGGCACCGGTCTCCGTGGATGCCCCCGGGGATTCGACAGTCGCCTGCCTCTGGCTCGTTCGGTGGTGGAGGGTGCACAGGCGCCGGCGGGGCTGGCTCCACGGCCCTCGCCACGCTGGGGGTCGGGCTGACCCGGCGCTCCCGGCTCCTCCGGTGGGAGCTCCTGCTCCGCCGTGATCGGTCTTTCGAGTGGTGTCGTTCGCTTCTCCTGCGGCAGGACGACCGTGACCGACGAGATGATGCAGTCATCGATTCGCCCTCCGTCCCTTCGGTTTCTCTTCGGCTCCTTTCACGATAAGGGGAGGAGGCGCGTGATCTCGCCTGACGGGAGCCGGACAGCGTGAACCGACGATCCGTGTTCGGTTTTTGGGTCCCGTGGTCGTCGACCACGGCGGACCGCAAGAGCGGGGGACCCCCCGCCCATCGATGGCTATCGCCCAACGTGCCTCCGTTGGATGGCGCAGGGCCGACGAGCTGCTGTACCGTCGCGACCAACGTCTGGAGGCTCGCGTTGGTCTCTTGAGCCAGGGCGCGGAGCTGTCCCTGTGTGGCCAGTCCTGAGCCGCCGGTCTCTTCGGTTGAGGGGGCGGGGTGATCGCTGACGGGCATGTCTTCGGGGTTGCCGTTGGATGCGCCATTCCCCTCCTCCGGGATGGGGGGCATGCGCTTCCTTCCATTGCTGGCTCGTGCCATTGCTGGTGTGGTTTGCTTCTTCGTGGGACGGTTTTCGGTTCCCACAGACGGCGCCAGATGTTTCAGAGTGTTTTCTCACTACAAAGCGTTGACCGTGGACAACCCGGTCAACGTGGTCAAGGGGCCCGTTTGGGTCCCTCGGGCGAGCCGAATTGGTGCAGTCGAGGCTCGAGTCGGATCTGCAGACGACGTAGAGCGCGTCAGCTGGATTGAATCGGGGTCCTCGGCCGTTGGTAGGGCGAGGGGTAGCCTCGGCCCGGGTCGAGACGCTCGGCCTCGGTCGGTTGCGCTCGGCTTCGGCGGTCGGGCGACGAGGGGAAGCCTCAATCGTCCAGCTGGTTGTGTGGTCGGCGAGGGGCGGAGGGGAAGCCTCGGCCTGTGGATCTGATGCCCTCCTGCGTAGACGAGAACACTCGTCAGGGGGCCGGACCTTGGTTCCGGCCAAATCCCCTCCGATGCCTAAGTCAGACAGAGATCTGAAAGAAGAGGCCCAGCGGAGACGGTTCGACTCGTGAGGAGATCAGAACGGCGTCTCACGGCGCGAGCGGGGGAGGAAGGAGATGAAAATGGGGGAACTAGGTCGTTGATGGAGTACCTTAGGTTCTAGATACCTGAGAGGCGGTCCTTTGTCCTGTCGTCCTCCTAGCCCCTTTATAGACCTCCGCCGTGATTGCCCCCGACCCACGTCGCTCGCCCGCCCTCAATCGTGCCCCCTCGATCCCCCCCCCCCCCCCCCCCGGTCGCCGCTCACTGCGCCATGCCAGCACCTCCCTATAACTGCCATTAAGTGGTAGCGGGATCGAGGGGGCGGTTATCGCAGGAGTGGGCGAGTGACCGGTGTGTTACCGGGGCCGGGTCGGATCGACATTGGGGGGGGGGGGTGGGGTCCCCCATAGGGCCTTATCGAGTGGGCCTGAGTGCACAGATGGGCTCTTGACCGGCGGTCGGGTCTCTGGGCTCGTGTCTTTCGGGCCTCTGGCAAATAAGCGTAACACGGTACATTAAATGGACAGAAAATTTATGAAATTTAATCCTTTGAGATGAGAAAAATTCGATGGAAAAGTTACATCAAATACCTTCAGTTACCGAATATCACACTCTGAACACACAATAGAGTCAGGATTAAAGAGGCAGTGGTATACAAATTGTATAAGATGAAACGGTGAGAAAATTAAACGTGAAAGTACTTGTTCAGCACGAATGTGGGTCAACTCAGCAAGAATCATCGGTCGACGCCTTCGATCTTGTCCTCCACCTCGGAGTAGAGCTGTTTCAGCTTCTCCAAGTTCTCCTCCGAAGTCTCCCAGTACCCCCTCCCGCTGGCCTCCAAGAATGTCTGCACCATCTTCCTGAAGGAGTTGGGGTTCGTCTCCATCAGCCTCTTCAGCATCTCTTCATCCTGGATGAACGTCGTGTTCGCCTCCTCGTACACCCAGTTGTCCACCTGCCCTGACGTCGCGCTCCACCCCACCGTGTTGGTCAGCCTCTTCTCGATCTCCCTCACTCCCTCGTACCCGCAGGACATCATTCCCTCGTACCACTTTGGGTTCAGCAGCTTGGTCCTTGCATCCAGCCTCACCGTCTCAGCCAGCGTTCGCACCTGGGCATTTGCTGTCGTCGTGTCTGCAACGTACGCGCTCGGCTTCTTGCCGTCCTTGCGCAGGTTCTGGACGAGATTGGTAGGATCAGAGTCGAAGTAGTGGCTGACATCCGTGAGGGAGATCTCCGACGAGTCCAGATTTTGGAACGTGGCGTCTGCGGTGCTGAGGGCCATCTCAAACACCTTGCGCTTCTCCATCATGCCGATGCCAGGAGCATCGCTGTCGAATGCAAAGGACTTGCGGCTCAGGTACATGTCCTGGAGCTGCTTCTCGTCGTTCCATGACGAGTTCTCTACCGCGAGGTTGACGTTGGATGAGTAGGATCCGGACGCGTTGGAGAAGACGCGGGTGGCTGCTTCGCGCATCGATACTCCAAGTTCCTGCGCCTGCTGTCGGGCGTGCTTCCTTACGTAGTTCTGTTCGTCGGGCTCGTCCAGCTCTGCCACCATCTTCACCCCTCTGTCCAGTAGATTCATCTGATCCACAATGCAATGGCAATCAATGTCAGTGTCGGCACTCGGCATCAATATCGTTGTTATCATAAAAAACGTGATGGCATGGTGCGTACCTGGTTGATGAAGAGGTCTCTGAAGACGCCGGAGCAGTTGACAACCACATCGATCCTTGGCCGGCCAAGCTCTCCGAGGCTGACAGGCTCGACCCGGTTCACACGGCCGAAAGCGTCAGCAACGGGCCTGACCCCGATCATCCAGAGAACCTGAGCAAGCGATTCTCCGTAGGTCTTAATGTTATCCGTGCCCCATAGAACAAGAGCAACAGTCTCAGGGTATTTCCCCCCGTTGTCGATCTTCTGCCTCTCGAGCAACCGATCGACAACTACTTTAGCACTCTGCAGCGCGGCTGTGGTTGGGATTGACTGAGGGTCCAGCGCGTGGATGTTCTTCCCCGTTGGGAGCACCTTGGGGTTCCTGATCGGGTCTCCGCCCGGGCCCGGCTCCACATAGCTGCCTTCAAGTGCTTGTTTCAGACTCCCGAGTTCGTTGTCAGCGACTACAAGCTTCAAGCACTCTCCCAAGAAGTCGAACAAGGTCCTAAGCTTCTCACGGTCTGCTCGAATGAACTTTGTCTTGGACAAGTACTGCACCCACGGCTCTTCAAGGCCAAAACCAAGCATGGAGGTCAACTTCTCAGCCACGTCGACCACCTGCCCTCTCTTGTTGGTGGTCCGATCAACGAATGCAGTGACTGCGCCGCGCGAAGCGTCTGTGATCTGCCTGAGGAGTTCGACATCGGCGAGTATCCCTTTGTCACTCCCTCTGTACACGTCTTCGATATTCCGGCCAACAGTCGCGGCTAGTATACCTGGCAGCGAGTAAATCCCTTCCTCCGGCCGGTCCAATGCTGCTATGTTCACAAGAGTAGCCACTGCTTCCATCGCCGACGGGGGCTCTCCGATGACATGAAGCCCACAAGGAAGCAGCCTGGATTCTATCTCCATGATCTTGGAGTAGACCTTGCCTACAGCAAGGTCCCTCTCGCTGGCAGAGAGCTCCTCCCCTTCTTCCGGCAGGCTGACATCCTTGTCAAGGTTGCACTGCCTCGCCGTGCTGATGATGGAGCTGACAATCTGAGGGCCACGCCCCGAGTCCTTGAGCGACTGGTACGAAGAAATCAGCTCGGAGAGCTGTTTGAGACCCTTGTAGAGCCCAGCATTCTCGGCTGGAGGAGTCAGGTAGCTGATAGTGTTTGCATAGCTCCGGCGCTTGGCAATGGTAGCCTCTGAAGGGTTGTTTGCAGCGTAGTAGTAAATGTTTGGTATGTTGCCAATGAGACTGTCAGGGAAGCAGGCGTCGCTCATCCCGACTTGCTTCCCAGGCATAAATTCGAGCGATCCATGAGTGCCGAAGTGCAGCACGGCATCAGCTCCAAAGATCTTCTCCACGAACGAGTAGTAGGCGGCAAAGCCATGGTGAGGGCTAGCCGACTTTGAGAAGAGAAGGCGCATCGGATCGCCCTCATACCCGAACGTAGGCTGAACGCCGATGAAGACATTGCCGTATTGCTTGCCGTAGACCAGGAGGTTCTCGCCATCGGAGTTGAGATTGCCGGGGGGCTTACCCCAGCTCTCTTCTAACGCCGGGGCGTAGGGAGTGAGGGCCTGGTACTCTCGGACGCTCATCTTGTAAGCGACGTTGAGGTTGGGGCTGCTGAATTTGGCCTCTTTGTCGTGTATGACCTCTTCGATGAGAGTTTCCGGCGAGTCGGGGAGGCCTTCCACGTTGTAGCCGTCTCTCTTGAGGTCCTTCAGGACGGCGTAGATGGAGGAGAATACATTGAGGTACGCTGCTGAGCCCACATTGCCCTTGTCTGGTGGGAAGCTGAAGACGGTGATGGCGACCTTCTTCTCCGTCTACAGTCACATATCATTATACTTAATTACTTCAGTAACATAATCATGCAGCTTTGTTTGTTAATCTCTAGCCAAATTTCATCCACTGATCAATTTGTAAGCACATTTAGTTGTTAGAGTTTCATCAAAATTCAACATTGCAAGAGTTGGCTTTAGCAAATAAGCTCATCAAGCAGGTCTAAGTTTCAAACTATGTAGACTCCAGCGCACTTGTAGGACACTATTCCTGAAGATTACTGTAAAAAGATTTGCGACACATTTTTGACCATTTTAAAGGAGAATATGTCAACAGGCCAGAGATGGTAAATAAGGTTAATGTTGATGGTTCTGATCTATGCTGCATCGGCCACATCGAAGCTGAGATGGACGCGACATGCTGAAACACGATAAATTACAAGGCACGGACTACATACACCTCCCCAAGAGGGTGTATGGAATGATAACTTGTCAAAAGAGAATTGCTCTTCGCATCCCTATGAGTAGGGGTGCATGTACGGCCTCTTCTACAAAAATGGAAAATTATCGGTTCTAATTTCAAATCATTCACTCCTATTTCTATTTTAGGCTAAGTTTAGCGCGGAAAGTAACATGCACCCCTATTTATAGGGGTGCAGATAGCATTTTTCTTGTCAAAATGGCAAAGAGAATTGCTACATACACCTCAAAAACTGAGGTGCATGTAAAAGTTAGTGTAAAAGTTTGCTAATTTTAGAAGGAAGCGATTTCAACTTGTGATGGACCAAGAGAGCATTGATTGAATGGCTGATTATGTCACGGGTGATGTGATTTTTTTGTCTTATAAAACACAGGTCAACGGCTGTATATGGCAATTCTCAATTCTAAATATGGGCAATGCAATGAAAACTAGGGTGCATACCTTTGGTTTCCTTTTCAGCTCCGCCCATCTAATGGCCCTTGTGCAAAGCTGCTCCACCCTCTTATGCAAAGCATGTGACTTCCCTGCCAGTACAAAACAAAACACCAGTCTTACTCTCAAACAGAAAACATTGGCAGCTTGTTAACTAAACAACAAGAATGAGAAAGCATAATTAGAGCCACCACCTCAAAGAAAACACTGCAATAAAACAGGGCAAATAAACAATCAATGCTAAACAACGGAAGAGTTACCTGTCCTTGGATCCCTGCCGGAGAAAACGATGGGCTCCATCCCCCCGTCGAGCTCCGGCAGCGCAACCTGCAGGGCCACCTGAATTGGGTGCAACCCCAGAGTGCTGTTGAGCCACTCCTCCGTGGTTTGGAACACCAGTGGCAGAGCCACGATGTAGGGAACATCCAGATTCATCAATGCCTCAATAGCCCTCGGATGATCCTGACGTGCCGGGCCTCCGACAAGCGCGAATCCCGTCAGAGACACCACCGAGTTCACAAACGGCTTCTTGTTGATCGGATTGATGAAGTACCGCTGCACCGGCCCTGAAAAATCCAGCCCGCCCGCGAAAATTGGTATAACCTTCGCTCCTCTCGCCTCTAATTCCATTATCACTGCGACGTAATGCCCGTCATCGCCGGTCACTATGTGGCTTCTCTGCAGAACTAGCCCGATCACCGGAGCGTTCGGTCTCTTGAGCTTCTCGTTGGCATCTCTCCTCGTTTCGTACCAATTCAGGTACTCCTTCACATCATCATACATGCAAGGAGCCAGCGGATGCCAAATTCCAGTGTCCAAGAAGAGAACAGGGTCGGAGTACTCAACCTTGGTCCCTTTGAGGGCGGGGACATAGGAGCCGGAGATCATCTTGATGAAATTCTCCAAGTTTTCAGGGGACCCCCCGAGCCAAAACTGCAAGCTGAGAATGTAGAGCCTGGCATCCTGAGCCTTATCGCTCGGCAGATACTTGAGCACCTTTGGCAGCGTTCTCACCAGCTTCAGCATGCTGTCTGCAAACCCCGCGGACTGCTTCTTCTTCTTGAAAAGCTGAAAGAAGGGGCTCTTGGACTGCCCGAGCTGCGACATGCTGAAGGAGCCGAGCTTGTTGAGCCTCATCACCTCCGGCATCGAGGGGAACACGAGCACGGCGTCCATCCTGTCCCTCACCTTCTCCACCGCGTCTTTCACCTTCAGCGCGAGCTCCTCGACGAAAATAAGCGAGCCGATGAAGATGTCGGCGTCCTCGAGGTCTTCGCAGAACGTTTTGTACGTGCTCTCGTCGCGAAGCTCTTCCACCAAGTAGCCCACGACCTCGAACGAGGCGTGCTGCCGCCTGCCGTTGAGGGTCCTCACCGCGGCGGAGAGCGAAGACTGGTACTGGGCTTCAAGGACCACGTATACAATCTTGACCCTTGGCAGGCCTAGCATGTTGTCGTCCGGCACAATGCGCCGGACCTCTGGCTTGGTTTGGGTGAAGAGGCCGTTGCCGCCACCGCCGATGGTGGCGGTGCAGCGGACTCTGAAGCCATTTCTGGCCGCCTTTCTGGGGAGAAAGGAACGAAGAAAGGTTTGCCGCTGAGAGAGAGAGGGGAGAGGCTCCGACTTTGAGTTGGGCAATGTGAAGGGAGTGGACACTAGAGATGCCATCACAGAGTACTCCACTCCTCTTTTCTTCAATGAACTTGGAAGCCCCCTCTAAATAGAGAGGGCAGAGATTGTTTGGTTCTTGTACTTGTGTTGGGTTGCAAAGTGAAGAAGCCCAATGGCTGCATTGGAGTGAGTGGAAAGGGGAGGGGGAGGAATGGCAGCCACTGGGGTTGAGAGAAGCTGGTGGTGGAATCGAAGCACACGTGGAGGCGGAAGTAGCAACAAGAGGCTTTGTTTGTTGAGGGCGTGGGAGGATAACGAATGGGTTGTGTTTGGATTTTGAGGAGGATGGATGGAGTGTTTCTATTGGCTGGCATGGATTTCCAAAGCAATAGCTTGGGTTGTGTTTGGATTTTGTTACTTTCTGAAGCTTTTGTTTTTTGATTCGGGCTTGGGGGAGAGAGAGGTGGCCAAACGGCCCGGGGTCTGGCCCGGAACAATTTTTTTTAATTAAAATTTGCTGCCTGTTAGTTGGGTAATTATAGCAATAATGTAGAGGAAGAACTTATAGTAATAATTAATAATTTGTGTAATTATAGTAATAATTTGAGTAAATATAGTAATAATTAGGTGAAGGGGAATGGTAATAATAATAATAATTTGGAAAGCCCAATTATGGTAATAATTATACCATAATTACTATAATAATTCCACATTCTGGAAAGCCCAATTATACAATAATTACCATAATAATTAGAGTAATATTACTGCATTTTAAATTATAGTAATATTGACCGAATGTGGAAAGCCCAATTATAATAATATTTATAACATAATTTCCATAATAAGTACCATAATAATAATTCCATATTCTGGAAAGCCACTTCTTCGGTATGTGGAAAGCCCAATTATAGAATTAATAAATACATATAATAAGTGTAGATTTTTTTACATTTAAAAAAAATTTAGATTTTTAAAAAAAATTTTGTAATTTTTAATTTTTTAAACTAATATGGCCGGGTCGGCCCGGCCTGGGCCCGGGCTAGTCCGGGCCTCGGGCCGGGCTTTCGGCGCCCGGCTAGCCACCGGGCCGGGCCAGGCGGGGCCAGGTCGGGCCTCCCGGTCAAACGGGCCAGGCTGACCCGTGGCCCGGTCATGGCCGGCTGGGTTGGGCCGGGCCGGCCCGACGGCTACGGGCTACCACGAGGAGAAACTCACAATGTGGGGATATTTTTGTAGTGGGGTTGTGGCTCTCTCGTTTTGGAGGTGATGCCGATTTGTTGGCTTGGAGTTGGAGGTGCAGAGGAAACACATATTTGTATGCAAATGGACATGTCTTCTGTTTTTTATCACACAAGGTGAAGTAGGAGTAATGTGTGGAAATCGATAGAGTCTAAAAACTACATGATTAACAATTTATAAATATAACCTGTCTATATACCAAACAAGATAATACCCATGAATATGCATTCATTTTATGATATATGAAGAAAACCTCAAAGTTCATGCACATAATCTTGGTGGGCTCAGATCAGGCTGTGGAGAAGAGAATTCTCGCAACAAGGGAGCCTGGATAGGATGGTTTCGCCATGCTGAGAGGGAATATCCTTTGCTGACTCCTATAACAAATAGAAAACTCGTTAACAGAATCGGAGGGTGGTGACCTCCAATTCACCTTCGATACTTAACTTTGTATCAAGCGGAGGAAAGAAGGGGTGTCGGCTAGTGGTAGCCTCCGTTAAGGTTTTTAGATGGGAAACGAGATGGAGATGCTAGAGTTTTGCGTTAGGTAAAATTGACCAAACATGATAAAGTGGGTTTCCCCTTTATTTATAAGGATGGTGGACGGTTCTGTCACGTCAGATGGTCCTTCATTCTCTTTTGTAACCAATTTCCAAGTCGTCAGCAGGGCCACATGTGGATTATTGAGATTTTGGTCGTCCCCGCCATAACTGTTCTCTTGATAAAGCAGGCCACACATCCTTTGGCAAAAGGAAACATGCGCCCCCCTGACGGAACTGGCCATCACGTACGTTTTTGATTGGTACGTTGATAATGACCCAAAGATGGTGCGGATCGACCACCTGAGATTGTGCCACGTGGAGTGGCCCGAGCAGGTGCTTGGGCCTTGAGGCTCATGAGGCCGACCTCAAGGAATGAGTTTGTTCATATGAAGCTATGCTGAGGTCAGGTTGCGCTGACCCTCATGCTAAGTTAGAAGGTCCTCGATGATGGATCCCATCTGACGGGTCGTACTAGACCACAATACCGGCGAGCCCAACTCAGACATATTATCTACAATGGCCTCTCGTCTTCTCGATTAGGAACTATCGACCTGAGCTGTAACCACGAGGTTGGGAGTGGAGATGTGAGGAGACAAAACTGAACTGAGGCTGTTGTTAGGGGTGGCAAACGGGTAGGGTCGGGTCGGGTTCGGGTGGGTCAGGTTTGACCCGACCCGAATAAGGGTAAACCCGAACCCGACCCGAATTAAATTGGGTCAGGGTTTGGATACCCGTACTCGACTCGGCCGTAACCCGGGTGACCCGTACCCGACCCGGCCGTAACCTGGGTGACCCGTACCTGACCAGCTTTGTCTTACGGGTCGGGTACGGGTCGGGTACGGGTCGGGTACGGTGTGAAAGAGTGATTATTTTGCAAAAAAGGTCAGGTTCAGGTCGGGTTCGGGTCGGGTCCGGGTCGGGTTTGGGGTGAAAAGAGTGAAATACTGGTCGAATTCGGGTCAACCGGGTCGAGGTGTCAGGTTCAGGTCGGGTTCGGGTTCGGGTCGGGTTTGGGGTGAAAAGAGTGAAATACTGGTCGAATTCGGGTCAACCGGGTCGAGGTGTCAAACCCGTACCCGACCCGGATTTTTATCCGGGTCGGTCACGTTGACCCGAATTCGACCCGACCCGGATTGGCCCCTACCCATACCCGACCCAAGAGGCCCGGTTCGGATCAGGTCGGGTCGGGTCGGGTCTATCTTGCCACCCCTAGCTGTTGTAGCATCATCGAGTAAATCTGTCATGCTTCGGAGATAAGTAATGGAGAGGCCGCTTGAGTGAAAGCACACTTATGATGGCATGCGGTTGTGGCCGCCATCCCTCGAGTATTAAAGTGTCGGGATGCGAAGAAGGAACTATTGATTAGATTCTCATTAAATGAAAATTTTGAATGGACAGTTATTGTGTCCAAGGAGTTGTCAACATGGCATCGCATGATTTGTGGTTGGTAGAAGTTAGCCCATTGGGGGTGATCGAACAACTTAGAGCATCCCGATCCAATGGTTGCTGTTGTTTCCTAATATCGCTTGGTTTATAAAAGTACGGGAATGCATAGGCTGATCGTAGTTGCACTCTTGCCTCTTTGTCTCCCTCTTTTTCTTTCTCTTCTTTGATGAAAACATGTCTGGGTACTCGAGCTTCTCCAATCAGAGTGATTCCCATGCCAAGTGATTGGAGCCTATGCTGTCGACGTTAGATAGCAAGCCTTCTCCGGTCGAGATGTCCATGGGTGATGTGGAAGAGAGGGACATCCAGTTCTTCTTGGAGAATGAAGCCATGGATGAGGCCAGAAGGTATGCTCAGGCTGAGTGGGTTGGTTCCCTTGAAACTGTTGTTGATGCTGAGCGAAGGCCTCTGGTGGTGTTGAGGAAGAGGTCGAGTCCAACCATGATGCTCTGGCCGAGCATCTGTAAAAGGAAGCGGTATGCTGGCAAATGGCCCTCTATTGTGCCGCCATTAAAGAGGGCTTGGGTGGCCTGCCTTGTGAGAGCGTCAGGTCCACCACAACCCCGAGGTGGGGTAGACTTCCTAGCCTGGTGGGGACATGATGTTTGATAATTGGGTAGCGAGCCAAGGGGTGCCGCTGGAGCATAATACCGAGGCGGATGATGGTCTCCTAGGTTTAGAGGTGCTATATCACATAATGGAGGACGTTGGAGAGGTAGCCGTCGATCAGCCCAAGCCAAGGATCATTGAGTTTCCTAGGGCACTCTAGCATATGAAGATGGTAAGCTTCACTGTCACAGTTGACTTTAGTGCTTTGTCTTTAGCTTAATTCATTTTCTTCATATGCATGATTTAACAGTTGTGCCACTTCTACCACATTCTTTGCTGTTGCAGGAAGAGGGCGATGTCTTTTGAATGGAGAATGCTTGGTTACATGCTCTGCTCGGTAATTTAAGGGATGAGCTGAGGGAGGAAAGGGCCCAGTTGCAACAAGCTAAGGAAGAGCTTAGGAGAGTAGTAACTCGAGGGCTTGCTGGTAGTCGTAGAGGTGGAGTTATGCTTGGCAAGGACAATCCTGGCCCATGGCCAACTACGTAGAATTGTTTTTCTTTTTTTCTTCTTAAGTTGTACGTCGTAGGTCGGTGATTTTGTAATCTCTTGTTATGAATGAAAGAAGTTAATTTTGCTTGTAACTGAGATTGTCTGACCTGTTTTTCATTTCTGTGTCTGCTTCAACTTGATAGTTTGAAAGTTGCACTAGAGTGGGTTCAGAAGGCTAGAACTATACGAAATGTTATCACTGAACCCGAGGTGACCGTAGTTCCGAACTTGGCTTGAACTTTATGTTCAGGTTGTTGGACTCAGAGATAAAGGTCTTCGGGAGGCTCTAGCCTAATCTAGGAGCATGATCTCGCACTAGTTGCTTCATGTGAGATTTCTCCTGATGCCTGAAAGAAATTAGATAGTTAGTTAGAAAGAAAGAGGGACCTAGATTGATCTGGTTGGTTCAGTTTGGCATAGCCTAAGGCTGAGTACTGCTTTGTAATGTGAGGTTGATGAGGTCAGGTATTGCTAACCTGAGCAACTGTCAAGGGGAGCGGAGATGAATTTGAATCATCTCCTGAAGTTGAGGAGTCTTGAGACTTCTGCTATACTCATCTGATTGGATGATGTCGCTTGCCTCAGGAAGGTGGAGACTGGGGGCTATGTCTTGGGAGAAGAGATCTTATTGTGCTGGCTGACAAAAGCGCACACCCTTGGAACATGGAAAGTCAGATGATGGGATCTGCTTTTAATGTGGGGCTAGAAAGGACAAGCCTATTCTTTGAAGAAATTTTTACATGGCAGAAGGCGGTTCGCTAGCACATCGTATAGTAAGTAAATAGTCACACATAGGTTTTGAGTGGTAGTGATTTGCATCGCATAGATCAGAAGGTCACCATTATCTCCTGATGATACTCTCAGAGATTAGGTTAAAAAGGGAAGAGAGCAATCAGTTTTTGTACTTGTGCTTATCTTTTCACCTTTCCTGTTCCTTGCTAATGCACTGTCGTGGTTTTCCTTCCAAGAACAATGGCTGAGCAATCAATGTCATCGTTAAAAGAATTGTTAGCCTTGGTGAGGTATGATACAGGGTCCAGCGCTTGAGGACAGTAGGACCTATCGCTGCTGCAGAGAGGAAGTGACTCTGCAATGGTGGTGCTAGGGCTATGCATTCCTCTGCCCACTAGCCTAGAATTGAAGTTACTTAGCCTCCTATGATGGTTTGCAAAGCTTTGGCTAAAGGGGTCAAAGCACAACATCGTTGCCTGGACAAGTAGCTTCGGAAGGGAAAGGGCCATGAAGACGAAGAGGCAGCCATTTGTTAGTCGTCCAAGAGGATCAGGATGGCACATTGGCCTGGAGGAGGCCTGCTGTCCTGTCACGAGGTTGAGGAAGATGTTGATCATCTTGACATTGGGGTGCTCAATTATCTATTTGATGAGGCCACGATGGTGGCCGATTTGCTCGGGCTGGAACTTGAGGGGTTCATGCTGGCTTTCCATTGGATTAGTGATCGACCCCGGGCGTACACCCGGAAGAACGGTTGTAGTTTTACCGCAAGTGCACGGTGTAGCAGCGAGCGGGATATCGAACACAGGGAGGACGAATGACCGTGCTTGTTCCAATCACCCTGGCTATTCAAGAAGAAAGATTTGCCTTTGGCGATCCTGTCACAATCGTCAGACAAAGTGCGGAAATATCAAATCAAATAAAGAACGTCTAGGGAATGGGGAATCCCCGCTACTCACCGTATCTCATAAATGTGGTTCGTCGGTTTCAAAATTGCTAGATTGAGATTTTGGATGGACTAGTTGCAACTGAATGTAGAACCAAGCTCACGCTCTCGCGCTGTTGCCGGTCTATAGCTATCCTAGGTTTGGGTCCAATCTCTTGCAAACCCTAGCCTAGGAAAGCTAGCATTAGGATCAACATCATCGTCCAATCGCGCACCGAGCCCAATCTCTTGCAAACTCGGCTCGCGATCTAGATTGGGATAGTTCCTACCCGTCCAATCTCTTGCAAACGGGTATTGGCACGGAATTGTAACCGGAAACCCTAGTATCGGTCCAATCTCTTGCAAACCGATACTTCGGAAATTCGATTCCAACCCAATTCGGATTTCTAGGGTTTCCTATCGAATCGGGATCCAATCTCTTGCAAATCCCGATCGGTATGAACTCCTAGCTAACCGTAGTAAATTGATCCCAATCTAATCCCTAGATATCGATTCTAGCAAAATTTCTACTAATTCATCACAAATATGAAGTTGGGCTTGTAGGGTTCATCCCCACGCCCCAAGACGTGGCGACTACTCACAATTCATAGCAAGATCACAAAAATAATCAATGAAATAAGCAATAGAATTCATCACAATATTGAGATATGCAATAAAAATAGAATTTTTAGAGAAGAGAAACACAAACCAATGGAGTTCTTCAATTAATCCAACAAAAATCAAACTTTTTCTCCTCTCCAATCTCAAGAATAAAACTAAAAAGCTAATCTAAAAAGCTGCAAAAAATCTAAGGAGAAGCTTTCCAAAACTAGGGTAAAAACAGGGGTTAAATAGCCCCCAAAATCGTCCAAAAACTGTGACCAAAATACCCCTGCGCAGCCTGTTTTCCGCAATTTTCGTTACAGGCAGCGCGTCGCACTCGGCCGAGTGACAAAAGTCGCTCGGCCGAGTGAGAAACCCTGTAATTTTCCAGTAAGTCGGGGCCTTCAGGGGTCTCTACTTCGGGGGCGGCTCGGCCGAGTGAGTTGTCGTCACTCGGCCGACGGCTTCCTTGTACTCGGGCGGACGGGATTCTCCACTCGGCCGAGTGGATCTTCTGAAGCTCAGGCAGCCGAAGAACAAAAACTTGGAGATTTTTAAAGGGCTTCATCTGGGCGCCACTCGGGCGGACGTGATGTCTTCACTCGGCCGATGTGGTCTCCGTCGCTCGGCCGAGTGCTCATAGGAATCGTGTCTGCTCTGGTCGGCCGAGCGGTGTCTCTCTGGTCGGCCGAGTGGGTCCTCCACTCGGCCGAGTGGGACACTGAACATGCCCAATCTGCTTATTTTGGCCTCCTCGTCGCTCCTGCGACGTCCGTTCTTCTTCCGCTCCTCTCCAACAGCAAAATACCCCTCGGGGAGGTCGTCGGTGACCCTCTGGAGTAAGCGCATCTCGAGATCACTCCAAATCGCGCCAAATCACCTGAAATGCGACAAAAACAACAAATCGTGAAAAGCATCGCAATATCGTCGATATATCGTGAAAAACATGATTTGGGCGATCTAAATGGCATGCAAAAATGCGGGAAAAAAGGGTAAAATAAGGAGTGATCAAAATCCCCCAAGCTTGCCTCTTACTCGTCCTCGAGGAAGATAAGTAAATGGCGAACCCGGTGGAATTTGGAAAACGAAAATGGCGAAAAAATGAAAAATGAAAAACGGAGAAGAATGGAAAACGAAATGAAAATAAAGGAAAGAGAGAGAAGCGAAGAGGTAAGCTACTAGATCATTTTCTCAGGACGGGGGTTTCACTTACTCATATAGCATGCACCGAATGAAAAACTCATGTCAAAAGATTTTATTTTGATATCATAGTATAATAGTGCAAATAGAAATGGAAAACCCACGAACAACGATATAATCCTGAAAAACGGAATAATTCTAAAATTAACATCGTCTGAATCATTTAAAGCGGTATACAAATCACAGATCACACACTTTTCAATTGAATGCTTTCTATCAGGAGTATACGAGTATCACACAATAGAATAGAGAGAATATAAAAGCATGGATTTCATGAAATGCACGCTAGGCTTAGATTTCTGGATTTCGTAAAGCTAGAAATAATCTCACCGAGTATAGAATATTACTTAGCCTAGGTTGTCGTGCAACGTCAAGTAGTCACTCTCTCACACATCAATGGATCCCCTCCCCCAAGCTTATCTATAAGCGTGGTGACATAAAAAAAATATTCACATCCCCATTTTTGTATAGCTCCAAAGGTAATAAGAAGAAAGAAGAAAGAAAGAAAGTGAGATGTGATCTTTTATTGAGGATTTTTCCTCTTTTCTCTTTCTCTTTTTTTTATATAGCATATATACACAACGATCCCAACTCAAAGAGAGATAATGATATACAAGAATGTTCTTCTCTCTTTTATTATTTTTTTTTAGAGAATAAGAGATTTGGAGCTAGGAATTAGTAGCGGGGGAAATGCCATAAAATAGAATCGCTAAGGGGAGATTCACCAATGATTATAAAAGTAGAGAAATGATGTTCAAGATTTGTGGAGAAATAAATAGATATAACTCTCGGTTCACTCTATAAGACATGCATGACAACTTCAGCAGGGTAATCTAATCTACTCAGTTTCGATCACAAAAAAGCTAACTAATCCAGATTTATCATAGCTAACATCATTCAATCATCCTGAAGTGAAGTGTACAATTCATGCATATAGAAGTGATATAGGAAAAAGAAATCAGTACTCCAGATATAAGCATTCAATGCGTGAATCTTGGTGTGTTTTCTGTGATAGCATACATATGAATATTCAGACTCAGCTAATAATAGAACTTCATCCATTTTCATGTGGCAAAAGTGTGGGTTACTATCTCTAGATGCAAGGCAAGTCATAGCATATGATATCAGAAATAAAGTCTAAGACACGACAAATATAGCATGCATATAGAGTAAGCTAAATCCAACGTCATCATCATCACAGAAAAGTCATCTCTAGCATGAGATGAAAAAGAAATAAAGATAAAGGGATAAAGGAACTATTTATAATGCAGCACACAGAAAAAATAAGAAAAACGTGATGCATGGCAAAATAAAAGAAAAATGATAAAAAATAAGTGCAAAAGCGAAAAATGGTGTGAAAAACTAAAAATAAAGGTGGCAAATCGAAAAAGAACGTGAGAACTCACTCCCCCAAGCTAAATGGCACAGTGTCCTCAATGTGCAAAGTGTGGCACACCGAGAGACAAGAAATGTGAGGGGCAAGTGAGGATGCATGCATGAAAAATGAAAATAAAAAGAAAAATAAAGAAATGAAAATATGATGCGGACATGATGCATGCGCAGATAGGAGTGATACAGATATATAAGTGGCACCAAAAACTCTCCCTCTCTCCCAAAAAAGATATATAAATATATGGTCAACATGCGAATCCCAAAATAAGTGAGGGGAGGGGGGTGGACAAAAAGGCATCAGGACCCAGTAGAAACGGGCAGCACAACGGCAAAAGGAATCGATGGCATCAAGGGTGCCTAGGAAGGTGGTGCTGCACCGTCTCCGTCCTGAGGCGGAGGTGGTGGTGGTGGCTGGACAGGCCGCTGAGCGGGTGTGGGTGTGGAAGTGGTAGCAGGTCGAGTGTGTGTGGAAGTGTGGACGGGAACCTGCTGGGTGGGTGTGGGTACGCGCGGGAGACACTCCAGAACCTGGGTGAGACAGTAATGAATCTGCGGTAGCAGCTCGAAGCGGCCAGCCATCGCAGAGACGGTGGAGGACAGGGTCCTAAGGTCGCCTCTGAGGCCACTCACCGCCCCCTCTAGAGCACGAATGCTCTGAAGTACAGTGTCAGGGGGAGGTGGTGCAGAGGGACGAACCGGGCGGGGCTGTGCAGGGCGTGGCTGGCGTACTCGAGTCGCGTATGTGACGGGCTCAGCGGGGAAGGGTACGAAAGGTGCTGCACTCACAAATGTGGGCCTGGCCTCAGTGTGAGGCCGGGGCACCGGCTGGTGAGAAGTGGAGGCAGCAGTAGCGAAAGAAGAGTGCAAAAGTGGCAGCGAGGCGGCCAGAGAGGTCAGTGGCACAGAAGTGTGGACAGACGCCATGACGCTATCGGAAAATACAGCAGGGGTGGAGACAGAGGTGACTACCGCTGGGGTGGAAGTGTGTGGACCAAAAGGCGCAACCCCAGCGGAGATCATGCTAGCCATGGTCTCCACGACCGCGGCAAACGAGGGCTCTCCACTCTCAACAAAGGTTGGTGGGCGCTCGGGGAGTGCGGAGCAAAGAGGCTCGACGGACAGAGGGCCAGTGGTGGTGGTGGGAGTGGTGGTGACAGCCTCGGAAGTGGTGGAGGTGGTGGAAGTGGGCTCAGCTGAGGTGCTCTCGACACCGACAGAGGTGTCAGGAGCAGCGGAAACGTCAGGTATAGGCTGAGGGGCCACAGGGTCAACAGGCTCGGCGGCAGGCTCGGCAGGGTGTGCAACAGGGTCTACAGGGGCAGCGTGGGCCTGCTCGGCCTCCTCGGCCTCGAGCACGTAAGCAGCGGGGATGAGAACATCCATCGCAGGGAGCCAGTCTGCCTGGGCTGGTGCAATCTGAGTCTGAGCTGGGCTCGGAAGAATCATGTAATCGGCCCCGTAAGGGCCGTGCAACCAGACCCAGTGACGCTCACCGTGCGGACGAAGCATCTTCATCCGGGCCATAACATCTATCGACAGAGAAGTGGGGCCCGGGACGCGTCGCAAGTCGTCAGGGAAGTCCTCGCCGGTCATAAGGGCAAGCAAGGTGATCAGGCCGCCGCAGCATATCGGTGAGCGAGCGCCCACCGATACGATGATGCGGTCCAAAAACCAAGCCGCGACATCAATCACGACGGCGGGGACCAGCTCATCGCCATCCCTAGATAGAGCTCTGGGACGTTTCATCACGTAGAGCATATAGAGCTCTGGCGTAGACATCGTGCCCGGCTCATATCTGGCCAAAAAGGTCGTCGCCATAAGGCGCTGAGCAATGCGGAGGCAGGGATGGACAATGGCCGAGGCCTTGGCCCTACTAGGGTCAAAGGCAGCGTGAAGACCCGTAATCCGGGCCCAGAAGGCACCGGCGTCGAAGGAAGGTGGGGGGATATGGGTGGGGCCGTAACCGCGATCGGCACCGGGGACAGCGGGCCACGAGAAAAACGCTCTCATCATATCGAGAGTGACTTGGCACTCTCGATCCATGAACCGAAACGAGCATCCCTCGTCGGTCTGGGTGATCGAACTCAGAACCTCAAGTGTCGGGCGGATAAACGTGTCCGCCGACACCTGGAAGAAATCTCGCCAGCCCACGTTGTCGTACAACGTGAGCATCCCCTCTAGTACCCCCAGGCGTCCTAGGTCAGCGAGGTGTGCAAACCTGGAGGGTACAATCGAGCGCTGGGAGATACGGTCGAAGATGGCACGGTGTGCGTCGTCTCGGAACGTAATCCCGAGCGGCCCGACCAGTGGAGCCGGTGGTGGTGGCTGTGGAGCGGCAGGGAGAGGCTGTGCGGGCTGTGGGTGCACTGCAGGCTGTGCGGGGTGTGCGGGGCCTGCAGGCTGTGCTGGGTGGACGGCGTGTGTGGGAGACGGTGGAGGATAGTCCTCCAGCTCGTGGGAGGGGCCGGCATCATCCGACCGCTTCCGCTTGGTGGAAGCTCTCTTCGACCGCGGCCGTGTCCGGGGCGGCATATCGGCCCCGAGCGCGCCGAAAAGTGTAAAAAGTGCGGTGTGTGTAAAATAATGGAAAGAGTGTACCCCGACACGCCGCGAGTGCTAAGCAATGGAAGCGTGCGAAGTCAGCTCTTCCACGAAGCTCAAATCAGTCCCGAGAAGCTCCCCTGGGCTCCCCTAAGCTCCCAAAACAACCTGCGCGTGAAATGGAGATATCAGCGGGTAATAATCAAAACGTGTGGAGCATTAGGGGTATCATAGATAGATATAGGAATTGATTTGGGTTTGGGGGTCGTTTAACACATGGATCCTCAAAAAATACTCAAAAAGAGGAGAAAAAGGCAATATAGGCGATACCGGAGGTGGTAGGGGCGGCGGCCGCCGGCGGCGACTCGGGCGAGGCGTCGGCGGGTGCTCGGCTGGCGGTGGCGGGCCGAGCGGCGGCGTGAGCGGGCTGGTCCGGCGAGTGGGGGTGCGAGCGAGGGGTATCGGGCGAGGGGAGCTGAAGGGTCGGGCTGTTTGGGGGTTTTTGCGTTTCGAAAAATGTGCCCCCCCTCGCCCCTTATATAATAAAAGTTACGACTCGGCCGAGTGACTAAGCTACTCGGCCGAGCGAGATCAATGAAAATTTCTCCTCGCTTACGCTTCGGCCGAGTGGCTTTGCCAGCCTCGGCCGAGTGGAGTAAGTCCATTCGGCCGAGTGACTCAAGCTACTCGGCAAGACTCGCCCTAGGAGGGTATCCGTTTTACTCGGCCGAGTGGGAATAAATACTCGGCCGAGCAGCAGTTGTACTGAAATCAGGAAAATAAACAGAGAGTTGGGTACAGCAGACTTCCCTCGTTCGTGAACGGCTCGGCCGGACGAACTTCTGTACTCGGCCGAGTGACTAGTATGCTCGGCCGAGTGAGCCTTGTGTTCTGCTGTTTGTCTTCGTTTGGGCTCTAAACTCCGTCTTTCTTCCTCCAGTCGATTCCATCTTCCTCCTAAGCGTCGAGCGCCTTCTTGGGGCGCTCCTCGGCATCGCGTTCATCCTCCTTATGATGGATCTACCTATCTCCTCTCCTGTCAAGAAAAATAGGACCCGTTATCACAAAATTTTTGGGCGAACGACTCAAAACACTAAAAATTTCTAAAACGAAAATAAAGAATAAGTAAAAATAAATCAAAAACCGTCGGGTTGCCTCCCGACAAGCGCTCGTTTAAGGTCGTGAGCTCGACCCCCTATAATTTTCAATCAATGCGGGATGTTTGGTGCATATGAGATGCACCCATCAAACTTTCCGGGGAGCGCGCTTGGATTTGGATGTGGCGGTGTGTTCTCCCTCGGTGGTCTCCCATCTCGAAAAGTGTTGGGGGGAGGCTCCCCCAAGCTAGCATTTACTCCGGTCAACGGCTTCACCGGTGATGCCGATTTCCGTACCGGAGGAGCTTTCTTTGGAGACTTTAATTTCGAGAGCTTACAGAGCTCTCGAATCCTTGCGACATCAGCGTCGCCTTCATCATCTTCAGCGGAGAGGTCGGGGGAATCATCTTTCTTCTCATTTTGGCCTAAATCCGGGCCTTCCTCGAAATCTTCATCGAATAGAGCGCCAATAGAGTGGGGGATCGCCTCCTCAATTACCTCATCAAGGAGGTCCATGTAATCAAGCTCCTCGTGGTAAGACATGTGCTTCATAGCCTTAGGAATGTGAAGCTCCACCTCGATGTTGCCGACGTTTAAAGTTAGTGTACCTTCGCGCACGTCGACGATGACTCCGGCGGTGGCGAGGAATGGGCGTCCAAGTATCAACGAAGTATCTCCCTCCTCCTTAACGTCCATGATCACGAAGTCACATGGCAAGCATATTCCCCCCGGGACTTGTAGCGGGATGTCTTCGGTGATCCCCACCGGCCTTGTTATCCGTCCATCGGCTAATTGAATGCGCATGTCGGTGGGTTTCAACTTTGTCCCGGTGTTTAGCCTTAAGAACATGGAGAGAGGCATGAGGCTCACACTAGCCCCTAGATCAACCAACGCCTTTTGAAGAGGGACGCCGCCCAAGGTGCAAGGAATCCGAAAACTCCCCGGATCTTTAAATTTTGCCGGCTCCTTCTCTCTCTTGGTGAACCAAGAGCCCTCCTCGGCTAGCATGATCTTCTCCTTCCTCTTTCTCCCCGAAATCAAGTCCTTTAAGAATTTAGCATATGTGGGGATCTCCACGATGGCATCGAGGAAGGGAATATTGAGGCTAACTCCTCTTAGATACTCGAGAAACTTCGCTAGCCTTTTCTCCATTTTCGCTCTAGCGAGCCTTTGGGGGAATGGGACCGGTGGCATGAAGCGCCTTTTCTCAATCAATTGTTCCGCTCTAGATTTCTCTTTTTCTTGTGGCTCCTTCTCCTTATCAACTTCAACTACCGGCTCAATCGGCTCCAAACTTTCCTCCACGGGCTCCTCGGTAGGAATCATGGCGGGGGTGGTATCCTTTCCGCCTCTAGTGGTAACGGCAACTACGGCATTGATGTGGCCGGTGTTGTCCCGTGGGTTTTGCTCGGGTTGCGCCGGCAATCGTTGAGTGTTCCGATTGAGCAATGCCAATTGCTCCGATATTTGAGCCACAACGGTATTAAGAGAGTCTTGCCCCGCCTTCAAGCTAGCATTGACCTTATTTTGCTCGACCATAAACGCCTCCACTCTAGCTTCGAAGTCGGATCGTTGTTGAGCTTGCGGAGGGTTTTGATTTTGATTCCTCCACCCTTGATTGTATCCGGGCAGCCTATATGGTGGAACTTGTTGCTTTGGTTGGAAATTTTGTTGTGGAGGCCCCCTCGACGGATAGTTTTGTTGTTGGGGTGGTGGTGGTCGAGCTTGTTGAGGTGGTTGTTGTGGCGGGTTCAAAGCTCCTTCATTGTTGGCGTAAGAGAATCCGGGATGATTTCTTGTGGCCAGATTGGCCCAATATCCTTGGTTCCCCGCAACATATTGTACTTGCTCCAAGGATCCTTCTCCTTGCTCTCCTCCCGAGTACATGGCTTGAGATTGGTCTTGCCAATCACACATTTGGTTCGTTGGAGCGGAGGTAGAAGGGGCTCCTTGGGGCTCCGTGATAAACTTCTCCAATCTCTCCACTACCTTGTGGAGAGAATCAAACTTGCTCGTAAGCTCCGCTACGGCCTTCGCCTCGTAGATGCTAGTTGGCTTTAAGGAGGATGTAGAGTGTCCTCGCTCATCGCCCCATTGTTGATTATTTGAGGCCATCTCCTCAATTAGGGCCGTAGCTTCCTCGGGAGTCTTTGACAAGATAGCACCATTCGCCACGGCATCAATGATTTGTTTGGTCCACGGTTGGAGACCATTGTAGAAGCTATGCACTAGCTCCTAATCTTCTATACTATGGTGCAGGCATTGATGCTGCAAATCCTTAAAACTCTCCCAAGCCTCATAGAGCGTCTCCTGTGGTCCTTGCTTGAAGGACATAAGAGCGCTCCGGATCTTCATCGTCTTGGATGGCGGATAGAACTTGTCAATGAATGCACTTGCCAACTCGTCCCAAGTGGTGAAGACACCCTCAGCTTGCGTCCTCAACCAGTATAGTGCCTTGTCCTTTAGCGTGAAAGGGAAGAGACGCAGTCTGATGGCATCGATGGAGACCCCCGGCATCTGGAATGTGGCGCACTTCGACAAGAACAATTGGATGTGGTAGTGGGGATTTTCATGGGCATTCCCATGAAATGGGTCCTGCTGCATCAGAACCACTAGTCCAGTCTTTAGCTCGAAGTTCTTGTCAGCCGCCAACTCCGGCATGGCAATGGATGAGGTAGTAGAAGAGGTCTTAGGCCGAAGCCTATCTCGAATAGAAATTAGCCTCGCCATCCTTGCCGCCAATTGTTCAGGGGTTTCCGGGTTGGTCATAAACCGCCCTTCCGGATTTTGTCTCCTTTCCGCTCTGAGTCTCCGCGCGGTACGTTCGATCTCAGGATCAAACAATATAGCTTCAGGGTCCGCCGTAGATCTCGTGTACATGCACAGGGAAAACAGAGTTTCAAAGAGATGATTAGTACCGTGGAAAGGGTTAGGTAAAAATAATAAAAAAATGGAGATAATAATGATAATAATAAAAAATAAAAAGGAAGTAGCTAGGGGTGGTAAGATCAAACGCAATCGCCTCCCCGGCAACGGCGCCAAAAACTTGATCGACCCCGGGCGTACACCCGGAAGAACGGTTGTAGTTTTACCGCAAGTGCACGGTGTAGCAGCGAGCGGGATATCGAACACAGGGAGGACGAATGACCGTGCTTGTTCCAATCACCCTGGCTATTCAAGAAGAAAGATTTGCCTTTGGCGATCCTGTCACAATCGTCAGACAAAGTGCGGAAATATCAAATCAAATAAAGAACGTCTAGGGAATGGGGAATCCCCGCTACTCACCGTATCTCATAAATGTGGTTCGTCGGTTTCAAAATTGCTAGATTGAGATTTTGGATGGACTAGTTGCAACTGAATGTAGAACCAAGCTCACGCTCTCGCGCTGTTGCCGGTCTATAGCTATCCTAGGTTTGGGTCCAATCTCTTGCAAACCCTAGCCTAGGAAAGCTAGCATTAGGATCAACATCATCGTCCAATCGCGCACCGAGCCCAATCTCTTGCAAACTCGGCTCGCGATCTAGATTGGGATAGTTCCTACCCGTCCAATCTCTTGCAAACGGGTATTGGCACGGAATTGTAACCGGAAACCCTAGTATCGGTCCAATCTCTTGCAAACCGATACTTCGGAAATTCGATTCCAACCCAATTCGGATTTCTAGGGTTTCCTATCGAATCGGGATCCAATCTCTTGCAAATCCCGATCGGTATGAACTCCTAGCTAACCGTAGTAAATTGATCCCAATCTAATCCCTAGATATCGATTCTAGCAAAATTTCTACTAATTCATCACAAATATGAAGTTGGGCTTGTAGGGTTCATCCCCACGCCCCAAGACGTGGCGACTACTCACAATTCATAGCAAGATCACAAAAATAATCAATGAAATAAGCAATAGAATTCATCACAATATTGAGATATGCAATAAAAATAGAATTTTTAGAGAAGAGAAACACAAACCAATGGAGTTCTTCAATTAATCCAACAAAAATCAAACTTTTTCTCCTCTCCAATCTCAAGAATAAAACTAAAAAGCTAATCTAAAAAGCTGCAAAAAATCTAAGGAGAAGCTCTCCAAAACTAGGGTAAAAACAGGGGTTAAATAGCCCCCAAAATCGTCCAAAAACTGTGACCAAAATACCCCTGCGCAGCCTGTTTTCCGCAATTTTCGTTACAGGCAGCGCGTCGCACTCGGCCGAGTGACAAAAGTCGCTCGGCCGAGTGAGAAACCCTGTAATTTTCCAGTAAGTCGGGGCCTTCAGGGGTCTCTACTTCGGGGGCGGCTCGGCCGAGTGAGTTGTCGTCACTCGGCCGACGGCTTCCTTGTACTCGGGCGGACGGGATTCTCCACTCGGCCGAGTGGATCTTCTGAAGCTCAGGCAGCCGAAGAACAAAAACTTGGAGATTTTTAAAGGGCTTCATCTGGGCGCCACTCGGGCGGACGTGATGTCTTCACTCGGCCGATGTGGTCTCCGTCGCTCGGCCGAGTGCTCATAGGAATCGTGTCTGCTCTGGTCGGCCGAGCGGTGTCTCTCTGGTCGGCCGAGTGGGTCCTCCACTCGGCCGAGTGGGACACTGAACATGCCCAATCTGCTTATTTTGGCCTCCTCGTCGCTCCTGCGACGTCCGTTCTTCTTCCGCTCCTCTCCAACAGCAAAATACCCCTCGGGGAGGTCGTCGGTGACCCTCTGGAGTAAGCGCATCTCGAGATCACTCCAAATCGCGCCAAATCACCTGAAATGCGACAAAAACAACAAATCGTGAAAAGCATCGCAATATCGTCGATATATCGTGAAAAACATGATTTGGGCGATCTAAATGGCATGCAATAATGCGGGAAAAAAGTGTAAAATAAGGAGTGATCAATTAGCTATGTAAGTATCACTGTAGCTTACAATTTTTATGCTTTCAAACCTATACATACTTTTCTCTTTTGTTTGTGCATGGATAAGCAGAGCTGTAATGCTACTACCACAGCCTCTACATGTTTATAGATAGGGTGGCGTAGCTGGAGGATGATGTTGTTAGGTCTTATGACTACATGATGTGTCCATAGTTTCCATGTTTTTACCGCATGTTTTCATGGAATTTTCGCCATCCAAAGTTCACTTATATATATTATCGCGCTTTTCACGATATATTCGATTTTCGTATATAATTGTGGATTTTCAGGAACTTTGGAGTGATTTGGAGCAATTATAGCACATGGACACATCCAAGTTATCCGGAGCACCTATGGCAAGGTTCGATAGGTGTTTGACGAGGTGGAAGAGGAAAAGAGAAGAAGAGAAGAAGAGAAGAGAAAGAGATAAAGGAGCTCAAAGAAGAAGCTTATGTGCTATTTTCCCAGACCACTCGGTGAGTGCATCAGCACTCGACTGAGCTGACCTTCAACGTAAGAGAAGAACTCTTCAACAGATGTGCATAAGTCACTCGACTGGTAGAAACGTTACTCGATCAGATCAAATCGGCTGACTTCAATTACAATCCCTATTCAAAGTAGGAGAGCACAAAAGTGACTCGACCGTGCACTACAGCCGCTCGGTCGAGCTGAAGCCTGATCAGAATGAAGATTTTCAAAGGCATCCTCAAGTTACTGTAGCTCGACTGAGTACTTCAACTACTAGGCCGAGCGGAATTTATTTTAGAGCGGCACTTTGAGCCTAAAGAAGCATCCCTGAGTGACTTGACCCACCACGGTGATCATTCGACTGAGTTGCTCTTATCTGAAGCTGAACCAAGAAAGGAGAAGCGGTTAACCATGTCACCACTAGACCGAGCGACGCCGCTACTCGATCCAGTAGGGTGCTGTAGCCCAACTGAAAGGGGGGGCCCAAGAAGCCCTTTCTCCAGATTTTTGCGGGATCCATCCCCATTGTATTTAACAATAGTTTTTACCCTAGTTTTAGAGGATGCTATTCAGATTTTATTTCTTATAAGTTCTTAGTTTTTTTAGAGAGTTCTTGAGCCGTCGCTGTAGTCTGAAGACAAAGTTGATATTTTTATTATTGTAATTTGCTTGGAATCTCTTGATCTTAATTCTCTATGATTATTTGTTCGTCTTCAGCGCTTTGGTAATGATCTCTCATCTCTTTATACTTATTTCGATGTCTTTTATTGCAATCATGCTTTTTATTGTTATTCTAAAAGCTTTTGTTGATATCCTATGAATTATGAGTAGTCGTCTCTAGGGCTAATGGATTAGCCCTAGGATCTTAGGATTTAGATGCAAAGTTAGGATTTTTACGTTGTTTTGGTATAAAAGTGATGTGTTTTGGTTGATCCAGCCAAGCTTGTATGAGATTTCATATAGGGTTTGTAATCCACGAAAGTGGCATGCACCTTGGGCGGGTATCCTATGAACTTAATTATGTACGTTAGTGAGTTCAATTAGAGTTCGTGACCCACGGTTGTGGCACGCACTTTGATGGTTTCCACCGGTGTCCTATATTTACTAATTGATGACCTACGAAAGTAGCATCAATGAGAGACATCAAATCAAAGATCGAAGCTCTAATCCACGGTGGTGTCGTGAGTATAGATTGCGAATAATTGTCGTTCATAATGCACGGGTTGCATGTGAAGCAATCCATGGTGGTGGAGCTAAGCACGGGATACGTTAGACGAGTGGCACAACGACGGTTGGCCATAAGTTTTATATTTTAGATGCGACAATCTCACCCTAATAAATCCAATTCAATGTAGAAATTATAGCCTAGCATTGACATCCGACGATCCAAGTGGCGACTCCTATTGCCCTAGTTTTTATTCTATTGTTAATCAAGATAGTAACCATTTGTGACAATCTTTGTGAGTATGCCAACTAGCATTGTTCTGAGACTTTGAATAGATTCAAGACTATAAAAACATCTGCCTCCTTGTGGGACATTTTTCTATATTACAAAGTATTGACACCATGCACTTGCGGTAAGTTTCGGAGTTAAATTCGTAGCACATCAAGCTTTTGGCGTCGTTGCTGGGGAGACAAATGGTTTTTACTTAGGTTATTTTCTTTGTTGAAGAACTTACTTACTCTTACAATCTCTTATCTATCCATATTTTTATTCTTTTTCCCTTTGCTACTGACGTCTTCTCTGAGTTTGTTTCTTGTGCATGAACACTCACCTGGGGGGATCCGACGATTTATTATTTGACCCCGAGATTGAAAGGACAGTGAGGCAACTCAGTGCAGAAAGGATGAATCAAACTTTACATGATCAAATGGTAGGGACTCCTCCCCATTCTCCTCCACGTACTTGCAATGTTGAAGATTACATGAAGCCCAATCTATCCAGCATGTCTTCTATCTTAAGACCGCAACTGGTGGGGGGCAACTTTGAACTGAAGACGGGCTTGATTAACTTAATGCAGCAGGACCCATTCCATGGGCATCCTCATGATAACCCCAACCATCATATAGATCTTTCCTTGGCCAAGTGTGACACTTTCCAAGTTAAAGATGTGAGCAGAGATGCCATAAAGCTATGTCTATTTCCATTTACTCTGAGGGACAAAGCGGCTTACTGGTTGAGGGCGCATCCCACGAATACTTTCAAAACTTGGGAGCAGTTGGCCTTGGCCTTCATCAACAAGTACTATCCACCATCCAAAACGGTGAGGATTAGGGAGGCGATCACGAACTTCAAGCAACTCCCGGAAGAGTCACTTTATGAAGCTTGGAAACGCTTAAAGGATTTGTAGCATCAAAGCCCACATCATGGCGTTCCGGATTGGGATCTCATTCAGCCCTTTTATAATGACCTCAAGCCCGACACAAAAATGATCATTGATGCCTCTGCAAATGGCGCATTATTAGCTTAAGCTACCTGAGGAGGCCACGTCACTTTTGGAGCAGATGGCCTTCAATAATCAATAATGGAGAGATGATAGCTCAACATCTAGAGGCACCGGTTCGGGCCATTCTGAGATAAAGGTAACTGCACATCTTGACGGGCAACTTGAGACCCTTTGCAAGCAAGTTGCAAGAATTGCAGAGATTGGATGCTATTCCAACTACTTTTAAGGCTCCGGTATATGCTACTTATGAAGATTACACCGAGGAAGGGTACGTGTAATGCCCTGTGAAGCTACTGCACACGTACTAGAGGGGGGGGGGGTGAATAGTACTTAAAATAATTAAGAGGGTTATTCCTAACTATTGTGCAAGAAACAAACGACAATGCGGAATTAACAACAATCAACAATAAATAGCAAACGCAAACAAAGCATGTAACGGGTTCGGATCCACCCAAGTCTCCCCGACTTGTTCCCGGTGATCCTACGTCCCAACCACCCGGATCCCCTCCGGATACTTGAGTTAGAAACCCTAACTCAAGATTTCCACTAACCCACTTGCAGAAACTCCACAAGTGCAATCGACCTACAATCGATATCGTGAATCCCACAACCCGGGATCACTCAAACTCTCACAACCGAGAGTATACAACAATTCAATATTAAATGAAATGAAATGAAATGCTTACCACAAAATCCTATGCCTTGAGTATACTTACCAAATTAGGGCAACGATGAATTTTGGGGAAGAAGATGTCACCAAACCCTAGCTTCAAGAAGATGACCAGCAATGGAAGCCTAGGGTGGTGTATGGTGACTTGAATCAAGCTCTTGGCTTGAGAAGCTCACAATGGAGAGAATCTCTCTTGAGGAATTAGGGCTCAAGGTGTTGAGGGAGAGATTCTTGTGAGGGAGAGAGAGCTTTGAAATAGCTTGGGAGAGCTCTTCTCTTAGGTCTGAAATTGCTTGGAAATAGGACCTCTAACCTTGCCTCAAACGAATCAAGTTTGTATTTATAGAGGCAAGGAAAATCGTGTTGGAAAACTTCCCAACGCTCTATTCTGAACCTAACTAGTCGGTCAAAGAACAACCACCGACCGACTAGTTCATCAACTAGTCGACCGGTCAATCAACGTAGACCGACTAATGAGTGAACATGGAATATGTCGAAGTTCAGACAAAAGGAACTAATCGGTCCAAGAAGAGTAGCTGACCGACTAGTTTCACAACTAGTCGGTCGGTTACTCAACTGAGACCGACTAAGAGATAAAACTGAAAGTCTGAGAACAAATTGATTTAGTCGGTCCAAGAACAAATGTTGACCGACTAGTTCATCAACTAGTCGGTCGCCAAATGTGCATAGACCGACAACGATAAACAGTAAGTCAGGTGAAAATTTGCATGTACAGTAAAGCTCAACTAGTTGGTCTAAGAAGGAAAGTTGACCGACTAGTTCATCAACTAGTCGGTCGATCAATGAACACAGACCGACTAATTATAAACAGTAGCTCATGCTCAAAAATGGAAGTTCAACTAGTCGGTCCAAGAAGGATTCCAAACCAACTAGTTTCACAACTAGTCGGTCGGTGAATCTTCTTTGACCGACTAAATGTAAACAGTAACTGAGCTGAAATTGAAAAGGCAAACTAGTCGGTTCATGTAGAATTGCCGACCGACTAGATCGTCATCTAGTCGGTTGGCTCTTCTACTTGAACCAACTAACATGCACTAGAAGTCGTGAATCGAAGCGTGAAGCTTCGGGAAAGATCGTATGGACTTCTACTAAGATCCTAGCTCTAAGATATGAGCGAAATGAAGATGATAAAGTAAGTCCTACTCAAGGCTTAACATTCTATTCTATGAAGCTAGAAGACTATAAAATAAACCTTACGAGCCGTCTTCAAAGCTTCAATCTTCATTCTTGACTTCAATAAAACTCCTTGAGCTTCAACGAAGCTTCAGGCATACAATCACGCGTATTGAGAAGTCTTGATACGTCACTTTTGATGTTCACATAGATTTGGCGACGATCTCCATAACTGCGCTCATAAAGTGTTAGTTCACGATATATTTATGTTTGCTCATCATCCAAAACCAAATCCGGGGAATCAATACTCAACATTCTCCCCATTTTTGGTGATGACAAACCAACATAAATAATAAGCAATAATAATGATTCAATTAAAATTTACTTACTCCCCCTGCATTGATGACACGTTAGTTCCGTATTCAATAATATTCATATGCATCAAGCAGCGAGGGAAATATAAAATATGAATCCTATTATTGACATATAGGATCTAAATACATTTTTATATCTTCACTCCCCCTGAATCTAACACATCAAATTAGATTCATGGTAAATTCCTTTGAATTATTAATTAGCACATTGTCATTATTATATCTCTCCCCCTTTGGCATTAGCAAAAAGAGCGGGAGGAGAACAACGACAAAACCAATGGCTAAAAAATAACACATGGGAGTCGAAGAGTACGACCATGGTCCAAATGACGCCAAAGTAAAACATCAAATGTGAAATACCGAATAAAAGCAAAGCATGCCAATGAGACCAAAGTCGAAAATCGAGATACGACATCATCAATCCATATGCGAACATCGAAAAACGAAATCACCAAGCCATAGGTGAAATTCGAAAAACGAAATCATCAAACCATAGGCGAACATCGAAAAACGAAATCACCATGCCATAGGCGAAAATCGAAAAGCGAAATCATCAAACCATAGGCGCAAATCGAAAACCGAAATCACCAAGGCATAGGCGAAAACTGAAAAACGAAATCATCAAGCCATAGGCGAAAATCGAAATACGAAATCCGAAATCATCAAAACTCAAATAAATTTCACGTATTGAGTTTTGGAACATTCTCTCCAAAATCAACATTCTTAGTTAAATAGAGTGCATGAAAAACAACTCTATGTTTCCATAGAAAGAATTCTATTTAACCAAGACAATATCGTCGAGCGATGAAATCAACATCAGAGACAAAAATCCAATGTGAAAACCAAATGTAGCAAAAATGACACCAAAAGTAATATGCAAAAATGTTATGCCAAACATAGATAGAACATCATAAATCTATGGCATACACAATTCTAGCATACAAATTGAAACATAATGATACCGATCGTAATAAAATCTAACAATGTATGCATTCAACCTACATGGATACCAAATGTATATCAAATGTAAGAAGATACTTACAACATTACGCTCCCCCTACTTTGGTGCATCACTTGAGCACCATCAACTCCAATTGAATGAAAAAAACTTTGCAAATCACGGAGTTGGTAGGGTTGGTATCCCATGGTGGATTGAACCTAGAAAAACTTAATATGGAGCTAAAAATTTGATTTGATGCTCCTTCTCTTATCCTTGAGTACCTAAAGATAAAATATCATTCCATGATACCCAAGGACATTGGGTCCTAAGAAATTAGACCTTTGGAAGCCAAGTCCAATTGGACTTAGACTTCCCCACATAATTATCACTATGCACGACATTCATAAAATAAGAGTTCATATAAACTTGTTTTGCATTCATGCTAGTGTCCTTTGGGCTCCAAATAGTGTAAATTTTGGGAGCCCTAGTCCAATTGGGAGCATGCATGCGTTGTTGATTTCTACGTGATGCATGTCGTGGATAGGCATAAGGAACATGATGAAATGGTGCACGACGATAATTATTCATATGATGATGTGGGTGAACATATGCATGTGGAGGAACACATGCATGAGGGTGTCTCATATGGTGTGCACGTGCCCGTGGATGCGGTGCATAGAAATCATCATGCGTGCTAACATGTGGAGTAGGATGTGTGTTACTACGAGGCATGGTATTGGTGTACATGTAGGCATGACCCTTCTTTGGAGGTCCACCCAAAGTGGGTTTCTTTCCAAATGGGGGTGTGTTCCTAGCGGAAGCACCATTGGTAGAATAACTACCCATGACGTGTTTACTTCCACTAGTAGAAGCATCGGAAGATGGCCTAACAAAGGTGGCGGACGATTTGGATGAATCTCCCATCTTATACCCCAAGCCAATGTGATGATTGGCCGGAGGTAAGTCATTTAGGATATTATCCAACTTGCCCTTACCTTTGTTGAATTCATGAATTCGGCCTAATGTGCTCTCATGCTTCTCGGTGAGAGAATGCAAAGAAGCATCTAAAGTGGACACTTGCGATGCGAGTGCACAAACACGTGACTTGAGATTTTTATTCTCAATACTCAAAGTTGAGATTTGAGACGTCAAATCCGCTATCACATGTTCATCCGAATCCTCGATATGAACATGCTCAAGTTGAGATTTGAGACTTTCAATCTCATTTCTCAACCCTTCAACAACGGTGTCGTTGTTGACGATGAAAGGCTTAGGCGAGTTTTTAAGACTATCTAGCTCATTTTTAGTCTTCATGAATCTAGTAGCCAAATTAGTAAACTTATTCCATAGTTGTTCGTTGGCTAATCTAAGTTCATCATTGGTTACCTCTTTGCCTTCATCCTCGCTTCCATCCTCGCTTTCATCGAAGGAGGTCTCTTCATCACGATCCTCTTTGCCCATGAAGCACGTGTGTGCTTTCTCCACTCTTTCATCGTCCGACTCTCCACTTGAGGAATCGGAGTCGGTGAAAGTGTCGACAAGTCCTTTCTTGTGCTTTCTTGACTTGTCGTGCTTGGATGCCTTCCACTTCCCCTCGTGTTTGTAGAGAGGACAATCCGGCTTGATATGTCCTGGCTTATTGCATTTATAACACACGGGAGTAGAAGCATTAGTCGAAATAAATTTAGATTTACGATTCAACTTACCTTGTCGGAAGAACCTGTTGAACTTCTTTGCCATATCGGCCAAAGCTTCCATATCCAACTCATCGTCCGATTCATCTTCCGATTCTTCATCATCGGTAGATGGAGCGGCCTTGTATGCAATCACCTTTTTCTTAGGATCGTCTTGCTTCAAGTACGACTTCATCTTTTCTTTCATCATGAGCTTGCTATCCTTGCGTACCTCATATGACATCAAGGTACCCATTAGTTGAGTAACCGTATAAGTTTTCATGTCATTACCTTTCTCGATGGTGAAGGTACGCTTCTCCCAACAAGAAGGAAGTCCATCGATTATCTTCGAGACTTTCTCCTTTTGGGTGTAGGTCTTCCCAAGAGCCTCCAATTCGTTGGTAATGTCAACGAATCGAGCATAATACTCTTTCATCTTCTCACCCTGTTGCATGTGAAATAATTCGAAATCTTTATTAACAACAACAAGTTTGGAATCTCTTACCCTACTTGTCCATTCATGCAAGATGAGGAGGGAGTTCCATACTTGATATACACTCTTACATGTGCATATCTTATTGAAATCCTCAGGCTCTAAAGCGCATTGCAAGGCGTTCATTGCCTTGGCATTGCTTACCTCCGCGACGACCTCCGTGGGAGTCCACTTCGTGAATTCTTGTTTGGGCTCGACATATTCTGTCAATATGGCTCTCCATAGTGAAGCGCTCCGGAGGAAGGTTTCCATCCGGCATTTCCAGTACCCATAGTTGGTACCGTTGAAGTGAGGAGGCCTGATTGAGGATAGCCCTTCCAAGACTGAAGAAGCTCCTTGACGATCCTTGAAGACATTGTAGTCGTTTTTTATCATAGCTTTGACCTTGTAGCTTTAACCTTGGGTCTGATACCAAATGTAATGCCCTGTGAAGCTATTGCACACGTACTAGAGGGGGGAGGGTGAATAGAACTTAAAATAATTAAGAGGGTTATTCCTAACTATTGTGCTAGAAACAAACGACAATGCAGAATTAAAAACAATCAACAATAAATAGCAAACACAAACAAAGCATGTAACGGGTTTGGATCCACCCAAGTCTCCCCGACTTGTTCCCGGTGATCCTACGTCCCAACCACCCGGATCCCCTCCGGATACTTGAGTTAGAAACCCTAACTCAAGATTTTCACAAACCCACTTGCGGAAACTCCACAAGTGCAATCGACCTACAATCGATGTTCGTGAATCCCACAACCCGGGATCACTCAAACTCTCACAACCGAGAGTATACAACAATTCAATATTAAATGAAATGAAATGAAATGCTTACCACAAAATCCTATGCCTTGAGTATACTTACCAAATTAGGGCAACGATGAATTTTGGGGAAGAAGATGTCACCAAACCCTAGCTTCAAGAAGATGACCAGCAATGGAAGCCTAGGGTGGTGTATGGTGACTTGAATCAAGCTCTTGGCTTGAGAAGCTCACAATGGAGAGAATCTCTCTTGAGGAATTAGGGCTCAAGGTGTTGAGGGAGAGATTCTTGTGAGGGAGAGAGAGCTTTGAAATAGCTTGGGAGAGCTCTTCTCTTAGGTCTGAAATTGCTTGGAAATAGGACCTCTAACCTTGCCTCAAACGAATCAAGTTTGTATTTATAGAGGCAAGGAAAATCGTGTTGGAAAAGTTCCCAACGGCTCTATTCTGAACCAGACTAGTCGGTCAAAGAAGGATCACTGACCGACTAGTTCATCAACTAGTCGGTCGGTCAATCAACGTAGACCGACTAATGAGTGAACAGGGAATAGGTCGAAGTTCAGACAAAAGGAACTAGTCGGTCCAAGAAGAGTAGCTGACCGACTAGTTTCACAACTAGTCGGTCGGTTACTCAACTGAGACCGACTAAGAGATAAAACTGAAAGTCTGAGAACAAATTGATTTAGTCGGTCCAAGAACAAATGTTGACCGACTAGTTCATCAACTAGTCGGTCGCCAAATGTGCATAGACCGACTAACGATAAACAGTAAGTCAGGTGAAAATTGGCATGTACAGTAAAGCTCAACTAGTCGGTCTAAGAAGGAAAGTTGACCGACTAGTTCATCAACTAGTCGGTCGATCAATGAACACAGACCGACTAATTATAAACAGTAGCTCAGGCTCAAAAATGGAAGTTCAACTAGTCGGTCCAAGAAGGATTCCAAACCGACTAGTTTCACAACTAGTCGGTCGGTGAATCTTCTTTGACCGACTAACTGTAAACAGTAACTGAGCTGAAATTAAAAGGCAAACTAGTCGGTTCATGTAGAGTTGCCGACCGACTAGATCGTCATCTAGTCGGTTTGCTCTTCTACTTGAACCAACTAACATGCACTAGAAGTCGCGAATCGAAGCACGAGGCTTCGGGAAAGATCGTATGGACTTCTACTAAGATCCTAGCTCTAAGATATGAGCGAAATGAAGTTTATAATGTAAGTCCTACTCAAGGCTTAACATTCTAATCTATGAAGCTAGAAGACTATAAAATAAACCTTATGAGCCGTCTTCAAAGCTTCAATCTTCATTCTTGACTTCAATAAAACTCCTTGAGTTTCAACGAAGCTTCAGGCATACAATCACGCGTATTGAGAAGTCTTGAGATGTCACTTTTGATGTTCACATAGATTTGGCGACGATCTCCATAACTGCGCTCACAAAGTGTTAGTTCACGATATATTTATGTTTGCTCATCATCCAAAACCAAATCCGGGGAATCAATACTCAACAGTACGCTCAAATAAAAGGGTCCCGTGAAGGAACAGGCATACTCGCAGAGCAAGTCAATTATATAGCGGGTGAGGGGAGCAATCTGTTCGGCCCCCGGGTTTGCACCACGGGGGCGCGAATCACCGCAAGTGCACGGTGCGCTATAGTATAGAAAGATTGTCGAACTTAGGGAGGCAATCGTTTAACGCTTAGATTTATATGGAACGAGGAGAGTGTGTGGTCGGGGGTTGTCACGATTGATTGATTGGTTGACTGTGGGAATCGAGAGTTAACTAGAAATTAAACGTCTAAGGCTTTCGGGATTCCCCGCTAGGCCCTTCGATCATGGATGCTATGTCAAATGGCCATACGTCGGACAATGGATTAGGATAGGAGTGTCGCATCCGTGGATAAGAACGAGTACTTAAATTTCGTTATTCTTACTCATCTAATGCATCCCTATGTGAAACTGTGCTCTCATAGTTGGCTTCACATGTGAATGCGTGCATTAAGCTTAATACTTGGTCCCGCCTCGTAATTCCGTATCCACTCTCGTGATCTACGGATTGTGACACTATCATATGTTTGGTTCGAGCGATCGAGCTTCTTTCGTAGTCATCAGTCAGTGGATTGATAATTGGTGACCGCCTCTAGCTCTCGCGTCACTCTCGTGATCGCGAAATCTAGAGATGGCCACTAAACCCAAATCGGATTCGTGGGGATTCTCCCTAAGATATGGATCCGCCTTCGCGATACTCCAATCCGAAGGCTAATCCCCCAAAAACCCTTGTTCAAACCACCATATGGCAACCCTAGATTGATCCAACATGGGTCTAAACTAACATCCGATCCCTATGATCCTAGGGATCGTTCCTAAGCCCTAGATATACACTACTCTAGCATGGCAACAAGCTGTAATACGGTAGCAATACAGATAGGCATATCTAACCGGTCAAATTGCATGAAATTAATTTCAATAGAGAGAGCTAGAGAAATAAGAGCAATGGTAAAGAAATCAAGGAAATCCAACCACAAACAAAGAAATAGATTGCAAAAGAGATTACCAAAAGAGAGCTTCCAAAATATCTCTAAGGGTTTAGCAACAGAAAATTCCAGCTTGACCTACTCTAAAAATCGTTCACTATTTATACAAAAAAAATTGGGTTCGGGTTTTACAGGAAAACCAACCCGAAACCCATTAATTTAAGTCAAATTTGGAGTCTGCCGACCTATCGCTCGACCGAGTGCAGTGCTCGCTCGGTCGAGCGGTGCCTTGTGTAACGCTCTGCTTGGTGCTGGGAAAAGGGCCGCTCGGGCGAGCGAGTTGAGTCGCTCACCCGAGCGTCATGTCGCTTGGTCGAGCGTATGAAAATTCAAATTTGACAGGGCCGTCGCCTTACAATTGATGGGCTCATCTGACTATTAGCTCGTGCGAGCGGGCTGGTCGCACGGTCGAGCGATCTTATCGCTCGGCCGAGCACCCCGAAGAAGGATTTGGCTGCTCCTTGGCATGTCACATCTCGGTCGAGCGATCTGGCATGAGTTCTCTCTTCTTAATTCTCATCTTCTCCATTCTCCTCTTCTCTCTCTCCTTCTCCATTCTCCTCTTCTCTTCACTCCTTCTCCATTCTCCTCTTCTCCTTTCTTCTTCTCCACTTCTTTGGCCCCCCTTGGGTCGTCTTGGTGAGGCGAGGCGGGCTTTGGCATCCAGGTTGTGTCCAAAGTTCCATATCACTCCAAATCGCGTCGAATTTCCTGAAAACATATAAAACATCGAAAGAATCAAGAGTATTGAGAAAACCACGATATAATACGAAAATATGGATTCGAACGATCGAAACGACATGGAAATGCATGGTAAAACTGTTGCGAGATGTATGCCCTCGAGGTAATTTATCTTCGTATATCTATACAAACATCTTGTTCAAAATTACAGTAAGCTGTATGGTAAGAATTTATCTAAGTTAAATTATAATGTAGTTATCATTTGAACATAACTTAGGTAAAGTCCTGAGACTTAATGCATGGTCAAACATGTATCGAGATGAGTATCTCGATCATGGAGAAATGTTTGACCGTCTGTAGCATAAGTCTAAAAGGGTTCATGGTCATAGATGTTTCTAGTAAAGGATATCGAAACATCGGATATACCATTGTGTCTTAGTTTTCACCGTATAGCGGTGACGATGATCCAATGGTCGTTAGACTTGGCGAAGTCGAAGAAGAGACATATGTGATCATTGGAGAATGAGTTCACTGAACGATCTACAAGAGTTATCATATGGTTATGATTGACAAATCTGTCAATGATAACTCTTAGTGATGATAGGCAAGTTGGTCGTTGACTTGAGGTCATTATACGAACCTGTGCATGAACAGTGTCACTTAGATCACTGACCTAGCTTCGAGGCAAGGCCTTTTGAAAGGTCTTTGGTTTGAAGCATACGAGGAGAGAAATGACCGAAATAGGACTCGTCACTCCCGGTCAATGGGAGTTAGTGTCGTAGTGTTAGTTCAGTCTTTAGTAAAAATTCTGGCCAGAGTATGTTGGAAGTTGTCCAACATTATTTGACTAAAGATCGATGGAAACTAACTAGATTCAAGTTATTGGGTTTGACAGTTTGACCGTACCCTAGACTTGAATCAAACGACATAGTTAAGACGAAGAGACTAAAACTGCGGAATTCATCATGGACACAGTCAGGGTGGTCCCGACAATACTTATGTCGATGAGTTAACCACATAATTATGATACTGAAACAGGGACGACAACTGCTGCTCGTGGTCACTGCCGTATAGGGCTTTGAGCCCAACCTGTAGTAGTGTCAGGCTGTAGGGTCTCACACAGAGTGCGACCTTCGTCTAGTAATAGGTAAAAACATTAGGGAGAATATGCATTTGATGCAAGAGATATAAAATTGCATTTGATGCAAATGATAATTTTAAGCCTAGATATGGACTAATTTGCATATGATACAGAAGGGGTTAATGTGTCTTAAATTGTTTAAGACCATATTTTATATAATAAACGCAAGGAAAAGTTTACCTGTAAGACGGAAATGTCCTGCTCTAAACACATGTTCGAACGGCGTCCAAATCGGACACCAAATGTCCAAGTTATACCCAAAATAGCACAAAGAGGTCTGACCCAGGCCAGATCACCCGGGTCTAGCCTGGGTGCCTAGCCAGCCATGGCAGGCACCCTGGGCCTGGGCCTGCGCCCAGGCCCAGGTGCCCTGGGCGCCTGGCGCCTGGGCCAGGCGCCCTGGCCTGGTTTGGGCTCGTCCAGCTGGCACGGTGGGCCCCGCAGAACAGGTTTTCTGAAACCTAGGGCAGTGCAGTTTTTGATGGCTCAGTTTTTTAGAAAACTAGCTTTGGGCTGATCTTTGAGCAATCAATTGAGGGGTCAAACGGACTCCGATTGACTCGCCATTTTTTCCTACGCATTCACCGTTGAACGCCCTTCGATTTAATAGGTTGTATCAATCGTGAAGCTCAACGGTGAGGGAGTTAAAATTCACGGAAGTTTAGCCTTTGTGAAAGGCAAACTAAATTGAATTTAGGGTTATTTAGTACCGCCCCCTATGGTTTCGCTGTATTTAGCAACACCCCCCTATGGTTTCAATTATTAGTAAGACCCCCCCTGATGTATCCAATTTGGACTCCCTCGCCACCTCCAAACAAGGGGTGGGGAGTCCAAATTGGATACATCAGGGGGTCTTACTAATAATTGAAACCATAGGGGGTGATACTAATTATGGAGAAAACACAGGGGGTCGGTACTAAATAACCCTTGAATTTATTAACTCCAAACTTTAGTCCCACATCGGAATTTGAGTGAAGGGGAGGGGTCAGCCGACTTTATAAATAGGGGTCTGCTCACCTCCTCAAAATTCGTCCAAGCTCTAGATCTGAGCAGCTCCCAAAAATGTTGGAGCACGCTCGGATCTAGGCTTAAATTAAATATTCTCTTCTCCCTATAATTTCTGTCTTACTCCTGAAGGGCTCTAGCATAGCCATAAAGGGGTTCGGATCCGATCCGAAATCTTGCCGAAGGTTCTTACTCGGGTGAAACTTTCTTCGGCACATGGTTGGCTCGACGACAAGAGGATTGCTTGCCTCGGGATGCGGAGCGGATTGAGGAGCGGTTCGGCACGGGACGGGGAGCGGCTCGCAAGACGGTGCGGTACACCTTGCTTGTACCAAGGCAAGGTTCTGGGTATGTGAATTTAATTAGCTTTCCTTTAATTTAATCGCAGTAGTTTAGATCCTTCTTGGGGTGGTCAGATCCACCCCAAGTCGGCAAAGATCCTGACTAAGGGTCTTGAACCTTAGGGCTTCGTTAAAATGGTTTAACGAATCTAATTTTTCCGCTGCATTCTTTTCTCTCTATAGTTCGTCCGACTTAGGACGGGCATAGATTTGTGCCCTGAGGGTCTATAAAACCCAACAAAAACATAGAAAATATAGACAGAACAAAATCCTCCAAGCTTGCCTCTTACTCGTCCTCGAGGAAGACGAATAAAAAGTTCACTGGAGGGTGAAAAAAAGAAGTGCAAAAGAAACCAAAAGATAGGAAAGGCGACTAAATCGTCTCCTCATCTCATAGCACGCAACAACGCTTCAACTTTATAATTTTAAAACGTACTCCTCATGAGTATTCATCAAGTCTAGTAAAGAATATATATAGAATGGATTCTCAAATGAATGTCGTGAACTTGAATATATGATATGAAGTTAGAGGGTGATTCCTATTGTAGCATGCAATCAATATACAGAGTCCATGATTCGAGCTCAAATCTCCACAATGCATTCTCTAAGCAGCGAATAGTATCATGATCAATTAATTCAAGCATACAAGATGATTTTAATTAGTTTTTTCATAAACGAAGATGTTAAGTTCAATTAAATCCAGAAATCACCGCACTAAACTCTTTCACAATCCCTAGAAATCATCGACCTCACCAAGTCCCGATTCTATATAGAAAGTGAGATAAAGATGTGCGATTTTTCTTTTTTTAAATTTTTTTTGGCTATAAAATTTTCTTTATATATACATACTTTTATTTTCTTATATACACGAGATAACTCAATATATACAAGAGGTGGCCTATGCATCTCAGACCAGACGGTCTTATGGTATCAGGTCAAGAAGAACTCCTCGGGCCTTTTATTTGTATGTAATATTTTTTTTGGTTTTTTATTTTTCCAATTTTGTTTGGGATTTTTGCAAACTCACGTAAGCGCGATGGAATGCAAAGCACGATCAATGATCGCAATTGGCTATATACAAAAAATAGATAGGATAGAATTGGGACCTGGCTCGGTGTTAGAATATCTAGCGGACGCTACTTAAGTTTCGTGGGTTATCCAAATCCAATTGAACTACCATCCATTATGAAAATATACGTTTTCACAGAATCATGCAAATTTCATTAGATTTTCAATTAATCATGCATTTTTAAGCTCAACTGTTTCGAGAATACTCGTTGTGGAGAATATGAATTTAAAGCATGGAAAAGCATATTAAAATGCATCCTAATCAAGGAATATTTCTAACACACGGAAGCATAGGGTTCAAAAATCATAATCCATTCTATATAAATATGCAATGACACGCAATAGACTATGACGAATCCTACGTGAGTGTGTAAAGCAGATAAGTTGAGTGTGTGCAGCTTATAGTGCAATCATAGGAGAATCATCTTTAGTCTAAGTAAAAGGAAAAGAGAAAGAAATGAAAAACATGCATGCGATCAAACAAGAGAAGAAAAAATAAAATGATGATAAAAGAAAGAAAATGGGACGGAAGTGGAACTAACAATGGAAATAAGGAAAAAGAATATGTAAAAAGTGGTAGCGCTCATCCCCCAAGCTAAACGCAGCAGTGTCCTCACTGCTGAGAACACGTGCGTAGAGACGGGAAATGATGCTGGGGGTGGTGGTGATGGGTGGGATGAAAAGAAAAGAAAGGAAATGCAAATGTAAATGCATATGTACAATTTGCATATATATATATATATATATATATATATATATATATATATATATATATATATATATATATATATATATATATATATATATATATATATATATATATATATATATATAAGGGTAAGCAACTTTATTCATATACTCAACAAATTACAATATTGGTCTACAAATAGAACCAAACATATAACTCATTGAAGCTAAAACATAAATAAACCTTCAACTCTAAAAGAGCAAGGAATCCTAACGATAATTAGAATTCCGAGTATTCCTTGAGCTTTTCCGTCGAGGTGGATCCAAACAAATCTTTTTAAGTGTCTTTAAGGTAGGAGCTAAGCGGCGCATTTCATCCTCCCACTCTTGGTTTGTCGTTGTAGCATCTCCATCAAATTCTTCCACCCATTCTTCCTCATATTCATTTTGATCAACATTTTCATCCCCAATATTGTGAGGGTCATCAACGCGATCACTGCCCGAAGGGCCCCCAGTTTTCGTATATTTTGGAATTACATGTATATCCGCTGCCTCACCATTAGGAACATCTACATTTCTATTTGATTGAATACCAGAAGGGCCTCCAGTCTCTATCGTCCAGGCCACAGTTGCTGAAAAACCTCTGCTCGGATCAATCCCTTCATTTAATAACACTCTCCCATCTGCAAAAGTTTAGATTTGCCCTTTTCCACCCAAACCTTCTTAAACGGACATTAAGATAATGAATGCCCAAAGCATTCACACGTTGCACAACTTGGAGGCCCAAAGCACTCACACATTGGACATTGAGATGATGAATGCCCAAAGCACTCACACATTGAGATGAAGAATGTCACAGTCATCGAAAATTTTATAGTATATATATATCTATACTATAAAAGAGAGCATTTTTTGAATTTTGTCCTAGTCATAAGTCCAGTCATAAGTTTGTTTGTCCCAGTCATCAATAATGTCCCAGTCATCAAAAAATTGAACTGCATTCGCTTTCCTAGGCGCGTTGGGAGAGAGAACTTACAAAGATCGGAAAAATTTGGGGGGGGGAGCTCGAAATTTTGGTGGGAAACTCATCTCTCTACGACGGAGAGCTGACGTCCCCCGCTTATGCGTGCTAGATGTGTGCAATAATACGATTGGGGGCGTGAGATTTAAATATTTGTAACCGCAAGCGCACGGTGTTGTAGTGTGGATTGGGGGTCGAACTCAGGGAGGCGTGGATGTTCTTGTGTCAAAGAGGATCAAATTCATCCCATGGGCGAGCTAGCCCGGATCGAATGATGGGTTGTCACGGTAAATGGAATGCAAGGTATAGACAATATAGAGGAAAAACCCGGGACTTTGGTTTCCACCCTATCGTGCGATTCTTGCCGATACAGCCTATGGGTAGGATAGCGATCGGAATTAGGGTCTAATGGTGAGACGTTGCCTCTAAGAGTGGTACCAGCGTCCCATGGGCCCAATATTCCGGTCGGTGCCCAGGATGATACGCCGGACTTCCTGGGTTCGATCAGTGGGCACTCCCGTGTCCATTAACACTGATCGACTCCGGGAGCACTAAGCTCGCAACGATAACTCCCAACGTCTCATCCTGCCGCTCCCGCGCGCTAGGATTCGACGTCTACGCTAAGGGCATGAGCTATGGCTAGGAAGTCAACCGCCAAGTTTATTCCCCATTGGCCCAACGGTCAAAGGCGGTCTTTTTCCCACCGATGACAATAAAACACCCCACGTAACCGGTACATTCCTAATCCCTATTGATTTCCTAGTCCTATGGATGCATCGGGAAGAGCCCACGAAGGGGTTTCCACCAAAATCCCAGATTTGGGAACTACTCACACATATTTAGTAAAAAGCGATCTAAACAGAAATCGACCGTAAAAATCATGATCAGACAATAGAAATGCAATGGTAGTAAAGCAATTAAGATAATACTAAAGTTTGACAAAGATCTGAAAACTTACAAAAACTGGGAAATTACAACCGTCACAAAATGAAGAAAACAGTAAAAAATAACCAACCCTCGTTTCTGGAAAACCTAGGGGTTCTATATATAGAAAATGATATCACCCGATCGGTTGACAAGTCAACCGATCGGGTGATCTGCTTCACTCATTTACAACGCAATGCGGGACTTCACCCGGTCATCTTCACCCGGTCGGTTGACATATGAATGTGACCGGTTGGATCTTGGTGCCGTCGGGTGAGGAGGCCGGTTGAGCTGACCGTGTATTGGCTCTGGAAATTCGGCTACAGATGAACCGATCGGGTGAAGGTCACCCGATCGGTTGGCAATCATAATAAAAATCCAGAGACTTTGGGATTTTGAACCGGCCTGCGAACTGACCGGGTGACTTCTTGTGAGCTCCAAGCTGCGTCCGGGTGGTGCACGCGTGCATCACCCGATCGGTTGAAGATGACCAACCGATCGGGTGAGGGGCTGAAAGATGATATCATCGTCGTTTGACCCCCGGATCACGCGTGACTCCTCCCGTTGCTCCGGGGACTTGCGATATCGTCGTTTTATGTCCCATATGCCAGTAAACTCCTGCAAAATACAGAAAGCACGAAAATGTGAAAGAAAACAAGAAAACACGAGAAAACGAATATAAGACGGCGGTAAAATACGGAAAAACACGGAAGAAAACGTGCGCAAATATATGAAATATAAACGCACGTCAAAATCCCCCCAAGCTGAACTCTTCCTCGTCCTCGAGGAAGACGAGCGAGAGTAGGAGCTCGGAGAGGGAAAATAGAGAGAAAGAGAGAAAAAGAAAACTCTATATCCTAGATCACCCGTCAGGGCCAACAAAATCAAAAACGACACACCAAGCAAGCAAACGCCAAATCACATCACTAAACCAAGGAATACGAGTCCAGACAAGTGCCGTGGGCCCACGTGGTGAAGCGCGAGTGAGTGTGGTCGTGTGCTAGCAGACGGTGTCACTATCTACGATGTGCGATAAAGCTCGATATATACAAATCCAAGAAATGACCCAAATATCGATTCGAATTGAAAAAATCGGTGAATATATAGTTCAAGCATGCATGAGAATTGAGAGAGAATCGTAACATATCATGCGTCAGGGATTCCACAACTAGGGTTAAGGAAATCACCACACTATAGCCAAGGTAATAGCTAAAAAGTTCCTAAGCCAAGTGTTTTCGAAACCGATGGGGGTTGAGATGATGTGGAGTAGAACACTCGGTGCAAATTCTCGCCTTTCCTTTATTCTCGGCAAGTAGGAAAAGATATTCACATGGGAATTTTTTGGGTTTTGGGTATTTGTATATTTTTTTGGATTTTTGGCTATACAATTTTTCTTTCTTTTCTTTTCTCTTCTTTTTGGGTTTTTCTTTTCTCTTCTCTTTTTTTTATTTTTGGGTTTTTGGCTATACACATGTGTACTCTCCCAAGTGGGAGAACGTTACACGACGATGGGATTTGCACCAAGTAAAACAAAAAAGAAATCGGAATCTAAACACTTGGGCAAAGGAAACTATTCTCGCTAGTTAGAGCATGGGCTAAATGGGTTATCCTAGTCCTTAATTGTGGAATCCTGACACATGCGAAATGAAGTATACGATACATATATAGCATGCAGAAGCAAACAGGAGAAACAAATACCGCATATTCAAATCGAAGCATTATAATCTAGGGGTCATTCTTGGACAGGTATATAAAACAAAATCACAAAGTAGAAGCACACCAAACAGCTAGGCACGACGCACGACTCACAAAAAGCTAAGTGGACCCACGATGCGTGAAATGCAGGGGGACTCGATATCCTAGGGTTAGTGAATGTGATTATCGATGCGATGCTAGGTGTGTGTGATTTTGTGGCAATTCATCATAGGGTTCATCTCAAGGAGAAAGAGATAAAAAAAGAAGAAAGAAAAATTTAAAACACGATGAAAACGACACAAAAACGAAAAAGAACGACTCAAATGACGCACAAAGTGTGACTCCCCCAAGCTGAAGCTTGCATTGCCCTCAATGCAATAAGAGTGAGTATGGGAGGGCAATGAAAATGGGGGGGTACGCACTGACACAAAAAGAAATGAAAAACATGGAAAACACAGATACGAAACTGAAAATAAAGAAAAATCAAAATCAAACCACACGACATAAAAATAGAAAAAGAAAGAAAGAAAATGATACGAAACGACAAATGAAACAAGCACACACACAAAGAAAACAAAACACGACAACACATCAAAATAGACTTCCCCCAAGCTAGACATGATAATGCTAGCAATGAGATATGATCGTGAAAGTGCAGAGATATGCAAGGGGGATGTCAAAAAACAAAGTGAAATCAAAAATCAGGAGAAGGCGAGACCTCGCCCTCCTCGGAAGAGGGTGTGGCTGGGTGGTCGGAGGATGCGGGGGGTGTGCGGAGAAGTGGGGACAGAAGTGGGGGAATAGGTGCAGTGGTGGTGTGAACGATGGGTAGAGTGTCGGTGGAGTTGGGTGGTGGTGGAAGTACGGCGATCAAGGCAGTGGTAGAAGGGATATAAATGGGGAGAGAAGAAGTGATGGTGACGGTAGTGGGTGGCGGTGGGAGAGATTTGGAGCGCACTGGAAATTTCTTGCGGCGCACATATGAAGTGACGGTGGAGGAGGTAGGAGGTGGTGTGGGTGCGACAGAAGTGGTCATGAGAGTAGAGGTGGATACGGGGATGGGAATAGATATGGGAGGGGGAGATGATCGCCTAGGTGGGGGTGGGGGAGTTGGGGATGGGTGGGATGGTGGAGGAGAAGAATGTGACGGGGGAGGTGAGGACCGTCAAGGTGGTGAAGGTGGTGGTGAGGGTGGTGGTGAGGGTGGTGGTGGTCCGTGGAGGTAAGTGAGAAGGCGAAGGATGGCGGCCACGTTCCTCTCAAGTGCGAGGAAGCGTGGGTGAGTGATAAAGGGGGATGGTGATGGGTTCGAGTGGGTAGAGGACGTGGCAAGATCACGGAGGGCTGCGACCTCCCTCTCGAGAGCAAGACGGGCAGAGACCTGGCGGCGACCAAAGGAAGTGGACTGACGTGAAGCGGAAGTGGTGCCGGCAAGTGATGTGGAAGTAGTGCCGGCGGCAGTTGTCATGCCGGCACTGGACACAAGGCTGGAAAAGGCCGCAGAAAGATCCTCAGTAGTGATAGGGCCAGGAGCACGGGTGGTGTGACTCGGGCCAGCCCCGATATCTCCCCGGGACGCAGGAATATCCTACTTGCCTAAGTGGGCGGCAGGGGAAGGTGGTCTACGTGCGTCCGGGGGAAGGAAAGGAAGGTGCAACCCCGCTAGAAACTCGGGATCAGGCGGAAAAGTCCAATCCGCCACGATAGCAACAGTCATGCGAGCGGGGTTGGGGAGAATGTTGTAGGGTCGAGGGGGGTGGCCGTAATTGAATTCGAAACGAACATCGGGGCGGGGCTTAATCATATGAATGTGCCGCAGCACGTCAAGATCTAGACGTGAGGGTCCTGCGGCAGTGGGAAGGTCACGGGGGATGGGAATGTTAAACTGCGGGCAAGAAGCAATAATAGTGATAATGCCCCCACAACAGATCTTGCCCTTTCCGGCCCTGCTAATCTCGAGAAGCTTGTAAACAAGCCAATCGCCGGTATGGACAGGGACAGTCGGGGCCCTAAAGCTAATCCCATCATCATCACGAACAAAGGGGAAAGTCATGGCCCAGAGAATAAAAAGATTAGGGATAGTCACGGTGCCTGACTCGTCCCTGGGAAAAAATGCCGAGGATATGATCCTATGGGCCAGACAAAATATGGGATGGATGATGGAGGAGGCCTTGGCCTTACCTCAGGGATAGCGAGGGAGTATGATGAGGCGGAACCAAAAGTTATCGACGTCAAATTCCGGGGGGTATCCGTAGTGTCGGATAGCGTCATTCCCTAGAATAGGGAAACCAAATATACCATTGATCGTATCCAGGTTGGTGCGGATCATTTTGTTACGCACTCGGAAAATGACAGTCGACCCCGACTCACAAACAAATGTAGAAAGAAACTCTAGGGTGAGTGACGGGTAGGATACCGCAGAGGCATTCAGGAATGCCAACCAACCTAAGTTAGCAAAAAGAGTCTCGACCTCGGTGAAGACACCGAGGTCGATAAGCGAATGGGCGTGGGTGAACTTGGTCGAAAGATACCCCCAGGCATCAAGTCTACGATAAAAGTCTTTGTGCTCTTGGTTCCTAAATAGGTACCCATGCGGGCCCAACATGGGGTCCACAAGGGGGATAACAGGTGGGGGAGGGGCTAGTGTCAGTTCACGTGTGTGGGGAGGAGGACGTGTTTGTTTACGTCTCTTTCGAGACGGTTCCTCCTCCCGCAAGATACCCTTCCCCTTATCTCTATTGTAACGACTGCTTTTCATGTATCTGGATTTAATATGATATAATATATGTTTTGGTGGATTTTCTCCTCTTGTGTGGTTTTCGTCTCCGTAGATTTCATTTTCGATCGAATCGTCGCATTTTCTCGTTTCTTCCTTAGGATCGTCGATTTCGAAGTGTGTCACTCGTGACGGACTTCATAACGGTCATATCTAACTAATAGATCAAGCCTAGGAGTCTTAGGAATCGATCCCGGGGCACCGCGCTCCGTATCAGAACTTTTGGTGCTCATTAGCCGGTGTAAGAAGGGCCACCGACCGACTAGATGACGATCCAGTCGGTCGGCAATCCTTCTTGGACCGACTAGTTAGCTTTCTAAATTTCTCAGGAGTTACTGTTTATCGTTAGTCGGTCTAAGAACGTTGGTTGACCGACTAGGTTGCAAACTAGTCGGTCAGCAATGCTTCTTTAACCGACTAACTCATCATCTTATTTTTGTATCAGCTACTGTTTACTCTTAGTCGGTCTAAGAACGTTCATCGACCGACTAGATGCCAAACTAGTCGGTCAGTATTTGTTCATGGACCGACTAACTCTAGAATCCTATTTTCGTTCAGGAGTTACTGTTTGCACTTAGTCGGTCTGCGTTGGTCGACCGACCGACTAGTTGCCAAACTAGTCGGTCAGTGGTTGCTCTTTGACCGACTAACCTGTGTCAAAACCCTAATTTCTGGGCAGCCGCCAGCCCAACCTATTTAAACCCAACCCAAACGTTTTCTTCTTCCTCAACACGACCCAAAACCCTAAAATCTTCCCCCTTCAGCCCCCATCTTCCTCCAAGCTTCATTTCTTCATTCCAAGCCTCAAATCCATCATCCAAACCATCCATTCACTCCATCTACCTCTCATCTTCCCCAAATCTCCATCGAAATCCATCAAAACCCCCAAATCCCCCAAAACCCTAGTTTCCCCAATCTTCTCCAATCTTTTCCAGATCTGATCCTAGGGTTCCCCGGAGTGTTTCTTCCGCCTCCTCTCGGTAAGAAATCGATCTACCGTTGTTTTCATATCCTATTGTAATTTTTATGAAACCCTAATAAAATACTTGTGTTTTGATGATTGTTCCCCATAACAGCGATTCCCCGTAGGCTAGCATCCGCGGAAACGAACTTTCGTAACCGTCATCCCCGGTGATAGGCAAGTGAAACTTGCATCTCTTGATTTGGGCCATGTCTTAGGCCATTTACCATGCTTTAGCGTAAAAGAGACTAAACGGTGAAATGATAGCCGTTTAGACGCCATTGACCTAGCTTGACAACGAAGCTTGGTCCGTCATCCCCATCATGCTCATATGTCACGTTTACTTTAAATTAACGGTACGCGAATATCCGTTCATGTCATTGCATTTTGCCTGTCACGTCTAAATTCCATTAACGGTACGCAATTATCTGCTCATGGCATTGCATAGTGATTATTTATCGTGACTGCGTAGCACACGCTACAATACCATGTTTCCTGGCTCGTGTTCCAGAAGTGAGCACTGTAGTTGCTAACCCCAACGCTCGGATACCGGCTAGGTGTACCCCTATGCCAAACACACACTTATTTTCCTGGCTCGTGACCAGAAGCGAGCATAATGAGTTGCTAACCACAACGCTCGACACATGTGGGTGGGGTAAGAGATAAGCGGACTGAGCCCGAGTTGGCTTGATCAGCCACTCCGGCCAGCAGGCGAAATCTCTAGTGTTTAAGTGATTGATAGTGATAGAGATAAACGGACTGAGCCACGAGCTGGCCAGCAAGTGGACTCTCGATGCACTAAGTGTTAAGTGATAAGTGATAAGTGATAAGTGTTAAGTGATAAGTGATAAGTGATAAGTGTTAAGTGATAAGTGATAAGTGATAAGTGTTAAGTGATAAGTGATAATTGATAAGTGATTAGTGAATTGGTAGCTTGTGCTACATCGTGCATGCTTGTCACTCTTTTAAACTGTTGCATCATATTCAACTGCCATGCCATTGTTTAACATTTAAATGCTAGGTTGTTAGTCACATTCAGTTTCCTTGCCCAAGTCTTTTTAGACTTGCTGACATGTGCCCCTTTCTCTTTTGGGTGACGCATGTTAGACCTTGAGCCTGAGTTTCTTGCTGAGGGCGAGGTGTTTGCGGACGCCGAGCTTGCGCCCGTGTTGGACGGGGAGTACGTGGACACTGGGGACCAGTCCTAGTGTCTTCGTGGTGTTTTACTTTTGTTAGACAGTTGTTTTGTTGTCGGTGCGTAGCACCTTTACTCTGTTATGTCGTTGCTTTTGTTTGGCCTTGTTCTGGGCCCTTAGACTCTTTTTTTAGCCTGGAGGCTTTTCTGTGATGTTGAATACTTTGTCCCCCCCCCCCCCCCCCCCCCCCCCCCCCCCCCCCCCCCCCCCCCCCCCCCCCCCCCCCCACCCCCCACCCACCCCCCCCCCCCCCCCCCCCCCCCCCCCCCCCACCCCCCCCCCCCCCCCACCCCCCCCCCCCCCCCCCCCCACCCCCCCCCCCCCCCCCCCCCCCCCCCCACCCCCCCCCCCCCCCCCCCCCCCCCCCCCCCCCCCCCCCCCCCCCCCCCCCCCCCCCCCCCCCCCCCCCCCCCCCCCCCCCCCCCCCCCCCCCCCCCCCCCCCCCCCCCCCCCCACCCCCCCCCCCCCCCCCCCCCCCCCCCCCCCCCCCCCCCCCCCCCCCCCCCCCCCCCCCCCCCCCCCCCCCCCACCCCCCCCCCCGACAACCGTGGGATTGGTATTTTTTATCCGTCTCATATTATTATTATTGTTGTTGTTTCGTTTGCAATTACAGGGACCTGCTTATACTAAATTGATGCTTATCGGGTTTGGGGCTTCACTGCTCCACTCCCGTGCGGACCTTTTCACGTCTCGCCTCCATTTTAGGGAAGCGGGTCGTGACAGGTTTTAGTGGTGGCCCATGCAGGTCCTTCTGTAACTGCAATTGTCGGAATAACGATAATAATACGAATTGTCCAACAAATAAGTTCGACATCGGAGCCCTAAGCTATGAGTCTAATCGTTTCGTTTTCTGCGTCATTAGATGGCAGGAAGGCGAATCACCCGTGGTGGTGGTAGTGGTGCGCCCCCTCATGACGAGGAGCCTGAGCGGGAGCCCACTAATGGAGAGATGATGCGGATGATGTTGCAGATGATGCAAGTTCAGCAGGGTGTGCTCCTGCAGGTGCAGAATGCTCCGGTGACTCGAGCTGCTCGGGTGGTGGAAGCCCCTCGCCCTGAGCCCGGGGCGAAGCAGTTCCGAGAGCTGGGTCCTGCGTATTTTGATGGAACCGAAGGTCCACTAGCTGTTGATGAATGGATGAGGAATATCGAGGACAATCTGAAGATGTCAAAGGTCAACGAAGTTAGTTGGGTTGACTTGGCGAAGCGCCAGCTGAAGGATAATGCTCGGAATTGGTGGGATGCTGAAGAGAAGATGTTGGTGGAGCCGATCATTTGGGCTACCTTCAAGGCCAGATTTGATGGTGAGTTCTTCCCGAAGGCTGCCAGGGAAGAGATGCTGCAGCGTTTTATTGATCTGAAGCAGGGGAACTCGTCGGTGGACATGTACCACCAGGAGTTCATGAGGCTGAGTCGGTTTGCGCCGAAGATGGTGCAGGACGCTGAGGAGAGAGCTCAGAGGTTCCTGCAGGGACTCGCTTCGGAGCTCCAGAGTTTTGTGACCTCCTCTGATCGGGAATCTTATCAGAAGGTTCTAGTAGCAGCCAAGAGGCAGGAGCTGCTCGTGAACCAGAGGAAGGGGTCTATTGTTGGTGCTGGGAAGAGGCCTTTGGAACAGGCGAGAGCTGTGGTTAGGTCTGGATTCAGGCCGAACCCACCTGTTCAGTTTAAGAGGCCAGGAGGGCCTGTTCGGAGGACTTGCCATTTCTGTGGCAAGGAGGGCCATATCAAGGAATCGTGTAGGAAGTTCTTGGGGGCAATGTATTATCTATGGAGATCCCGCCCATGCTATCAGGGAGTGCCCGAGGTTGAAGCAACCTTGGCGGACACCTATTGCTGCCCCGCCATTGCAGCAGAGAGCCCCGGTGCCCGTTGGTCGTGGGGTTCCCCTCGTTCCGCAGAGGCAGGCTTTTCAGCAGGCCGCTCCGCCGAGGAGGCATGCATTTCTGATGACCGAGGAGGAGGTTTTGGCTATGGATGAGGTCGTTGCAGGTAACTTCCAATCTAGTTGTTCCTTCCCTAATTAATTGATTGTTAAATTATGTTGGTTGCTTGTGTATGAATGTTGCTAGAGTAAGATTTGATTGATTAGACTGTTTGTTAGGTGTGGTTTTGGTTTGCACGTTCCCTGCCCGAGTCCTCTTTGACTCTGGTGCATCGATGTGCATTTTGGCCCAGAGCTTCGTGGAGAAGCATTCCTTGTCGACGTCCCCTCTCTCCAAGAGTTGGAACATCGTTACGGGGAATGGAGTAGTCACGGTGCATCGTGGATGCAGTCCTTGCTCTGTGGTGGTTTGTGGACATGAGTTTTATGCTGATTTTATTGTCCACAACATCACCAACTACGATGCGGTCTTTGGGATGGATTGGCTTGCGAGCTTCTATGCTACGATCGACTGCAGGAGGAAGAAGGTGGTGTTCGAGATTCCCAGACATCAAGTGTTTGAGTTCAGTCGTGGTAGCAGTTCGCTTGGTCCTGTCAGATTTCGGGCCAGGCCGGTGGAGGCTGTGGCTATGCAGATGGAGCTGGAGTGGCCAGCTGTGGTGCGTGATTTTGGCGACGTCTTCCCCGAGGAGATGTCCGGTTTGCCGCCTGATCGAGCTTTAGAATTCTCTATCGATCTTGTTCCAGGTGCGCAGCCGATTTCGAAGGCGCCGTATCGTATGGCACCTGCAGAATTGGAAGAGTTGCGGAAGCAGTTGGATGAGCTGTTGCAGAAGGGTTATATTAATCCTAGCGTGTCTCCGTGGGGAGCACCGGTGTTGCTGGTTAAGAAGAAGGATGGTTCGCGTCGCATGTGCGTGGACTATCGGGAGTTGAATGCGGTGACCATTAAGAATAAATACCCGTTGCCTCGCATCGATGATATTTTTGATCAGCTTGGAGGTTCGAGGGTGTTTTCTAAATTGGTCTTGAGAAGTGGTTACCATCAGTTGAAGGTGAAGAAGGATGATGTTCCGAAGACAGCGTTCAGGACGAAGTATGGACACTATGAGTTTGTGGTTATGCCTTTCGGTGTAACTAACGCGCCCGCAGTTTTCATGAATCTGATGAACCTGATTTTCTACGACTTTTTGGATAAGTTTGTCGTTATCTTTATTGACGACATTCTGATCTATTCGAAGTCGGAGGAAGAGCATGCCTCGCACTTAAGGACGGTGTTGGAGATTTTGAGGAAGCATCGGTTGTATGCTAAGTTTTCGAAGTGCGAGTTTTGGCTGGATCGAGTTGCTTTTCTCGGGCATGTGGTGACTGGAGATGGTATTTCAGTGGATCCCGAGAAGATTCGGGCCATCAGGGAGTGGCATGTTCCGTCGTCAGCGTCTGAGATCCGGAGTTTCCTTGGACTTGCTGGTTACTATCGGTGATTCATTAAGGACTTTTCTCGTATTGCTGAGCCGATGACCAGGTTGACGCGGAAGGATGTTGCTTATGTTTGGTCGGGTGATTGTGAGAGTGCTTTTGGTATTCTGAAGGAGAGGTTGACGAGTGCCCCTATTCTTGTTGTGCCTGATCGCAGCGGTGGATTTGAGATCTTTTGTGATGCTTCTGGCAAGGGTCTCGGTTGTGTGTTGCATCAGCACGGGCATGTTGTGGCATATGCGTCTCGTCAGCTTAAGGTTCATGAGAAAAATTATCCGACGCATGATTTGGAGTTGGCTGCCGTTGTGTTTGCTCTTAAGATTTGGAGGCACTTCCTGCTGGGTGAGAAAGTGAAGATTTTCACCGATCACAAAAGCTTGAAGTATATTTTCACTCAGAAGGAGCTCAACATGCGACAGCGTCGATGGTTGGAGCTTATGGCGGATTATGAGATTGATTTGCAGTATCACCCTGGCAAGGTGAATGTGGTTCCGGATGCTTTGAGTAGGCTCCCAGCGGTGATGATTTTGACCTCGCAGTGGAGATTGCAGCAGGATTTTTGTGAGTCTGGCGTGGAGATTGTTCTTCCTGGGGAGGCTTCGTCGTTGATGTACATGCAGGTACAGTCGACGATCGTGGATCGGATTAAGGCTGGCCAGGCTGAGGATCCGAAGCTGGTGAGGATTCGGGAGCAGGTGGAAGCCGGTCTGCGGACTGACTTTTTGATTCATGAGGATGGCTCGCTGAGGTTTGGAGCCAGGTTGTGTGTGCCTGCTGGGGATATCAGAGAGGAGTTGATGGTGGAGGCACACAGTTCGCCGTATTCTGTGCACCCCGGTGGCACCAAGATGTACCAGGATCTTCGTCTGAATTATTGGTGGCATGGTATGAAGAGGAGTGTGGCTCGGAGTGTAGCCAAGTGTTTGGTTTGCCAGCAAGTGAAGGCGGAGCATCAACGTTCGGCCGGGTTGCTACAACCGCTTCCGATTCCGGAGTGGAAGTGGCAGCACATCACTATGGATTTCGTGACTGGACTACCTCGGAGTCCGAAGCAGAATGACGCGATTTGGGTGATCGTAGATCGATTGACCAAATCTGCGCACTTTATTCCGTTCCGAGTGGGACAGTCCACTGAGGTGCTAGCGAGGAGGTATATGGAGGAGGTCGTGCGACTTCATGGAGTCCCCGTGAGTATCGTGTCTGACAGAGACACGAGGTTCACATCTCAGTTCTGGCAGAGTTTGCAGAAGAGCTTGGGTACGCGTCTGAGTTTCAGCACGACGTACCATCCGCAGACGGATGGCCAGTCCGAGAGGACGATTCAGATTTTGGAAGACATGCTGAGGGCGTGCATGTTGGCTTTCAAGGGTTTGTGGGAGGACCATCTACCCCTGGTGGAGTTCTCTTACAACAACAGCTTCCAGGCGAGTATTGGCATGGCGCCTTTCGCCGCTCTTTATGGGAGGAAATGTCGATCGCCATTGAGTTGGGATGACGTTGGTGATCGGGAGTTGTTGGGACCTGAGATGATCGTGGGGGCCGTGGATATCGTCAGGAATATTCGGGAGAGGTTGAGGATTGCTCAGGACCGTTTTAAGCATTGGGCGGATGCTAAACGTCGTCCTTTGGAGTTTCAGCCGGGCGACCATGTGTTCTTGAAGATTTCCCCGAATCGTGGTGTGATTTGTTTTGGGAAGCGTGAGAAGTTGAGCCCGCGATACATTTGACCGTTTGACGTTTTGGAGAGGGTTGGCGAGGTAGCTTATCGCTTGGCCTTGCCGCCGTCTTTGGAAGGAGTTCACGATGTTTTCCATGTGTCGCAGCTTCGTCGATACATTAGCGATCCATCTCATGCGGTTGATTTTTCGGAGATTACCGTTCGCCCCGATATGACGTATGACCAGCATCCAGTGCAGATTCTGGACAGGCGTCAGAAATCGCTTCGGAACAAGATTGTCAATCTTGTGAGGGTGATGTGGCGACACGGTTCGCCGGGAGAGTCCACTTAGGAGAGGGAAGATGAGATGCGAGAGCGTTTCCCACTTTTGTTTCCGGACACGTGAGTATTCGGAAATTCCGAGGACGGAATTTTTCTTAAGTTGGGGAGGATGTAACGACTGCTTTTCATGTATCTGGATTTAATATGATATAATATATGTTTTGGTGGATTTTCTCCTCTTGTGTGGTTTTCGTCTCCGTAGATTTCATTTTCGATCGAATCGTCGCATTTTCTCGTTTCTTCCTTAGGATCGTCGATTTCGAAGTGTGTCACTCGTGACGGACTTCATAACGGTCATATCTAACTAATAGATCAAGCCTAGGAGTCTTAGGAATCGATCCCGGGGCACCGCGTTCCGTATCGGAACTTTTGGTGCTCATTAGCCGGTGTAAGAAGGGCCACCGACCGACTAGATGACGATCCAGTCGGTCGGCAATCCTTCTTGGACCGACTAGTTAGCTTTCTAAATTTCTCAGGAGTTACTGTTTATCGTTAGTCGGTCTAAGAACGTTGGTTGACCGACTAGGTTGCAAACTAGTCGGTCAGCAATGCTTCTTTAACCGACTAACTCATCATCTTATTTTTATATCAGCTACTGTTTACTCTTAGTCGGTCTAAGAACATTCATCGACCGACTAGATGCCAAACTAGTCAGTCAGTATTTGTTCATGGACCGACTAACTCTAGAATCCTATTTTCGTTCAGGAGTTACTGTTTGCACTTAGTCGGTCTGCGTTGGTCGACCGACCGACTAGTTGCCAAACTAGTCGGTCAGTGGTTGCTCTTTGACCGACTAACCTGTGTCAAAACCCTAATTTCTGGGCAGCCGCCAGTCCAACCTATTTAAACCCAACCCAAACGTTTTCTTCTTCCTCAACACGACCCAAAACCCTAAAATCTTCCCCCTTCAGCCCCCATCTTCCTCCAAGCTTCATTTCTTCATTCCAAGCCTCAAATCCATCATCCAAACCATCCATTCACTCCATCTACCTCTCATCTTCCCCAAATCTCCATCGAAATCCATCAAAACCCCCAAATCCCCCAAAACCCTAGTTTCTCCAATCTTCTCCAATCTTTTCCAGATCTGATCCTAGGGTTCCCCGGAGTGTTTCTTCCGCCTCCTCTCGGTAAGAAATCGATCTACCGTTGTTTTCATATCCTATTGTAATTTTTATGAAACCCTAATAAAATACTTGTGTTTTGATGATTGTTCCCCATAACAGCGATTCCCCGTAGGCTAGCATCCGCGGAAACGAACTTTCGTAACCGTCATCCCCGGTGATAGGCAAGTGAAACTTGCATCTCTTGATTTGGGCCATGTCTTAGGCCATTTACCATGCTTTAGCGTAAAAGAGACTAAACGGTGAAATGATAGCCGTTTAGACGCCATTGACCTAGCTTGACAACGAAGCTTGGTCCGTCACCCCCATCATGCTCATATGTCACGTTTACTTTAAATTAACGGTACGCGAATATCCGTTCATGTCATTGCATTTTGCCTGTCACGTCTAAATTCCATTAACGGTACGCAATTATCTGCTCATGGCATTGCATAGTGATTATTTATCGTGACTGCGTAGCACACGCTACAATACCATGTTTCCTGGCTCGTGTTCCAGAAGTGAGCACTGTAGTTGCTAACTCCAACGCTCGGATACCGGCTAGGTGTACCCCTATGCCAAACACACACTTATTTTCCTGGCTCGTGACCAGAAGCGAGCATAATGAGTTGCTAACCACAACGCTCGACACATGTGGGTGGGGTAAGAGATAAGCGGACTGAGCCCGAGTTGGCTTGATCAGCCACTCCGGCCAGCAGGCGAAATCTCTAGTGTTTAAGTGATTGATAGTGATAGAGATAAACGGACTGAGCCACGAGCTGGCCAGCAAGTGGACTCTCGATGCACTAAGTGTTAAGTGATAAGTGATAAGTGATAAGTGTTAAGTGATAAGTGATAAGTGATAAGTGTTAAGTGATAAGTGATAAGTGATAAGTGTTAAGTGATAAGTGATAATTGATAAGTGATTAGTGAATTGGTAGCTTGTGCTACATCGTGCATGCTTGTCACTCTTTTAAACTGTTGCATCATATTCAACTGCCATGCCATTGTTTAACATTTAAATGCTAGGTTGTTAGTCACATTCAGTTTCCTTGCCCAAGTCTTTTTAGACTTGCTGACATGTGCCCCTTTCTCTTTTGGGTGACGCATGTTAGACCTTGAGCCTGAGTTTCTTGCTGAGGGCGAGGTGTTTGCGGACGCCGAGCTTGCGCCCGTGTTGGACGGGGAGTACGTGGACACTGGGGACCAGTCCTAGTGTCTTCGTGGTGTTTTACTTTTGTTAGACAGTTGTTTTGTTGTCGGTGCGTAACACCTTTACTCTGTTATGTCGTTGCTTTTGTTTGGCCTTGTTCTGGGCCCTTAGACTCTTTTTTAGCCTGGAGGCTTTTCTGTGATGTTGAATACTTTGTGGACAACCGTGGGATTGGTATTTTATATCCGTCTCATATTATTATTATTGTTGTTGTTTCGTTTGCAATTACAGGGACCTGCTTATAATAAATTGACGCTTATCGGGTTTGGGGCTTCACCGCTCCACTCCCGTGCGGACCTTTTCACGTCTCGCCTCCATTTTAGGGAAGCGGGTCGTGACATCTATCCCGGGCCATGTGTGCGTGTGAGTGATGCAAATGAGTGTAAAATACTATCGAAGTGCACACACACGAACAATCAAGCAAATTAAATATCTAGGGTAAAAATTGAAATTTGAGAAGTGGAGCGAATTTACCCAGCAGAGATTCGAGTTCTTCGCTTATAGTTGACCCAATGCCGTGCAATGGGAGAAGTGTGGAGCTGCGGCACTCTTCTTCAGCAAAAATTCGAAAGTAGGGGTGGATATTGTGGATTAGGGCTAGAAAATTGCGAAATAGGAGATGGAGAGAGAGAAAGAGATGGAGAGATGGAAGGGGGAGGTGGAGAGAGAGGCTAATGGAGGAGTGGAGGACATGGGAGAGAAGTTTTTGGCCGTTGGGAGAGGGTGGGAGGCGAAACGACGGTGAGAAAATGCGATCGGGCAAGGGGATGTGAACGGGTGGGTCGGGGGGTATTTATAGGGTTTAAGTCGAACCGGTCGGGTGAGTTGTCACCCGATCGGTTGACTTAGTGGTCGAAAATTTTGGCTGAAGAGTTGCTACAGGTGAACCGGTCGGTTGACATGTCAACCGATCGGTTGACCGCTCCACACATTTTCCCGAGAATTTAGAGTTTCTCACCCGGTCCCTCAACCGGTCTTGCTTCTTGTCACCCGATCGGTTGACAAATTTTGAAATTTTCCCGAGAGTTTACCCCTGGTCACCCGGTCTGCCAACCGGTCTCTTCTTTCCTCACCCGGTCGGTTCATTTAGTGGCAGACACGTCATCTACCTAATACATCCCAACCGATCGGTTGAGTTATCAACCGATCGGTTGGGGCCTTGTTTTCTGCAAAAACCCACAAATCGCCTAAGTTCCACAACGGATCTTACGGCTGGATTTATTTATAAAAATAGATAAAATAAAGTTAAAAAAAATAATCCTAAAAAATTGAAACAAAAGTTTAGAGCATGGGTTGCCTCCCATGAAGCACCTTTGTTTAACGTCGTTGGCTCGACGCCCGTAAATGATGTTCATGGTGGGCGTTACGGGTGATGCCCAAAATCCGGCATCTCTTCAGCTCCAGAGCTTGTGGCTTTTGGTGTAGTCTGTGGTTGTAAAAAGATTCGCTTAACTACCCTTCCTTTGTCGACAGGATCTGGGGGCTTCTCCCTCAAATTGACGTCTACCGCCATCTTTTTCAGGATCCGGACCTCATCTCCGGTGAGGTCCATTGGCTCTTTCCCCTTTCTCCTCGTAGGAGGAGCCTTAGGGAATCCGGGAGGGGTCACAAGTTGGGCGACCGCCTCGTTAGCATCTTTTTCATTAGGTACGCCAACTCACTCTCCAAGGTCCCCCAAGCTATCGGGGGGATTCCTCGAGAGTACTTCCCAGGCACTTGTTTCAACAGCTCTATCTTCTTCGTTTTCTAGCATACTGATACTAGGATCGTCCGGGGGATTTGGGTGCTTCATCGACAACCCTAAGTCAAATTCGACTCTTTCTTGGCCGACATTGAGGAAAAGCTTCCCATTCTTCACGTCTATCAAAACTCCGGCGGTTGCCATAAAGGGCCGTCAAAGGATATTAGGGGCATGCTTGTCTTCCGGCATGTCCATCATCACAAAATCAACCGGTACTTGTACTCCTCTCACATCGACGGGGAGATCGTCCACTACTCCCACCGGGTACTTGACCGAACGGTCAGCAAGTTGTAATGTCATGCCGGTGGGCTCTAAGTCTCCCATCCCTATTATCTTGTACAGCGATATGGGCATTAAGCTGACGCTCGCTCCTAGATCGACGAGCACCCTCTGGATTCGCACTTCCCCAATAGAGTAAGGGATGGAGAAACTTCCTGGGTCTTTGAGCTTAGGCGGATTTGCGCGCTGAATGAGGGCGCTTGATCAGCCCCGGGCATACACCCAAAAGAGCGACCGTGTAGTTTTACCGCAAGCGCACCGTGTAGCGGTGAGCGGGTATCGAACACAGGGAGGATGTATGACAGTGCCTTCTCCGAACAACCTGGCTATATGGGCAGAAAAGAGGGAATTTGCCTTTCGGTGATCCTGTCACAATCGTAAGATAAAGTATGGAGATATAAAATCAAATAAAGACGCCTAGGGAATAGGGAATCCCCGCTACTCACCGTATCTCGTCAATGTGATTCATTGGTATCACAATTGCTAGGGTAGAATTTTGGATGAACTAGTTGCAACTGAATGTAAAACCTAGCTCACGCTCTCGCGCTGTTGCCGATCTATAGCTAACCTAGGTTTGGGTCCAATCTCTTGCAAACCCTAGCCTAGGCAAGCTAGCATTAGGATCAACATCATCGTTCAATCGCGTCCCGAGCCCACTCTCGTGCAAACTCGGGGTGCAACCTAGGTTGGGATAGTTCCTACCCGTCCAATCTCTTGCAAACGGGTATCGGTACGGAATTGCAACCGAGAACCCTAGTATCCAATCTCTTGCAAACCGATACTACGGAAACTCAATTTCAACCCAATTCGGATTTCTAGGGTTTCCTATCGAATTGAGATCCAATCTCTTGCAAATCCCAATCGATATGAACACCTAGCTATCCGTAGTATATCGATCCCAAACTAACCCTAATAGCAATTCTAGCAATAGTTCTACCAAATCATCACAAATCGGAAATTGGGCTCGTAGGGTTCATCCCCACGCCCCAAGACGTTAGGACTACTCACAAATCATTTCACAAATACAAGAATAATCAATTGAAATAGCAATAGAATTCATGGCAATATTCAAATAAGCAATAAAAATGAGATTTTTAGTGAAGAGGGAGACAAACCAATAGAGTTCTCCAAGAATCCAACAAAAATAAACTTTTCTCTCCTCTCCAATCACAAGAATCAAAAGCTAAAAAGTTTAATCTAAAAGGCTGCCGAAAAGTAAGAAAAAGCTCTCCAACCTAGGTTAAAAACTGGGGTTAAATACCCCCCAAAATCGCCCAAAAAACTGTAACAAAATTGCCCCTGCGCAGCCTGAAAATCGTAATTTACGCTACAGGCAGCGCGGCTCACTCGGCTGAGTGACAAAAGTCGCTCGGCCGAGTGGGAGACCCTGAGAATTTCCAGTAAGTATGGGGTCTTGGGGGTCTTCACTTCGGGCGTCGCTCGGCCGAGTGAGTTGTCGTCACTCGGCCGATGGGCTTCTATTCACTTGGGCGGTCGGCAATTGCCACTCGGCTGAGTGGGTCTTCTGATGCTCAGACTGATGAAAAACAGTAAGTTGGGAGTTTTTTATGAGCGTTGTCTGAGCGCCACTCGGGCGGACGGAGTTTCGTCACTCGGCCGATGTGTCTTCTGATGCTCGGCCGAGTGCACGCTTGGAGCGTGTCCGATCTGGCCGGCCGAGCGGGGTCTTCTGGTCGGCCGAGTGACTCCTTCACTCGGCCGAGTGAGACACTAAAAATGCCCATTCTGAGTGTTTTTGCCTCCTCGTCGCTCCTACGATGTTCTTTCTTCTTCCGCTCCTCTCCAATGGCAAAATACCCCTCGGGGAAGTCGTCGGTGACAATCTGGAGTAGGCGTATCTCGGAATCACTCCAAATCGCTCCAAATCTCCTGAAATATGACAAAAACAACAAATCGTGAAAAGTATCGCAATATTGTCGATAAATCGTGAAAAACGTGATTTGAGCGATCTAAATGGCATGCAATCATGCGAAAAAAAGGAGTAAAATATGGAGTGATCAAAATCCCCCAAGCTTACCTCTTACTCGTCCTCGAGGAAGATAAGTAAAAGGCGAACCCGGTGGATTCAGAAAATGAAAATGATGAAAAACGGAAAACGAAAAACGAAGAAGAAAGAAGAAAGCGAAGAGGGAAGCTGCTAGATCATTTTTCTCAGGACGTGGGTTTTGCTTACTCATATAGCATGCACCGAATGTAAAATACATGTTAAAGACTTTTATTTCGATATCATAGTATAATGGTGCAAATAGAAATAGAAAACCCAACAATAATGATATAGCATGAAAAACGGAATAATTCTAAAATTAACATCGTCTGAATCATTTAAAGCGGTATACAATATCGCAGATCACACACTTTTCAATTGAATGCTTTCTATGTGGAGTATAAGAATATCACGCAATAGAATAGAAAGAATAGAAAAGTGTGGATTTCATGAAATGAGTGCTAGGCATAGATTTCTGGATTTCGTGAAGCTAAAACAATCTCACCGAGTATAGAATATTACTTAGCCTAGGTTGTCGTGCATCGTCAAGTAGTCACTCTCTCACACATCATTGGATTCTCCCCCCCAAGCTTATCTATAAGCGTGGTGGCATAAAAAACGATATTTAAATTCCCCATTTCTTTTGAAGCTCCAAATGCAAAAGAAAACAAAGATAAAAACAAAAAGAGGGAAGAAAGAGAGAAAACATGAGATGGGATCGTTATTTGAGATTCTTTTCTCTTTTCTTTTCTTTTTCTTTTCTTTTCTATTTTTTTTCTTTTTCTTTTTTTTTCAATAGCATATATACACAATGATCCCAAATCAAAGAGAAATAAGGATATACAAGAATTTTTTCTTTTTCTTTTGGGTTTTGGGAAATTTGGAGCTACAAATTTAATAACGGGGGAAATGCCATATATTAGAATCGCTAAGGGGAGATTCACCAATGATTTTAAAATAGAGAATTGATGTTCAAGATATGTGGAGAAAGAAATAAATATGTCTCTCAGTTCACTCTATAGGACGTGCACGACAACTTCAGCAGGGTAATCTAATCTACTCGGTTTCGATCACAAAAAAGCTAACTAATCCAGATTTATCATAGCTAACATCATTCAATCATCCTGAAGTGAAATGTACAAATAATGCAAATAGAAGTGATATAGGAAAAGAAAACGGTACTCCAGATATAAGCATCCAATGCGTGAATCTTGGTGTGTTTTCTGCGATATCATACATATGAATATTCAGACTCAGCTAATAATAAAATTTCATCCATTTTCATGCTGAAAAAGTGTGGGTTACTATCACTAAATGCAAGGCAAATCACAGCATATGATATCAGAAATAAAATCTAAGACATGACAAATATAGCATGCATATAGAGAAAGCTAACACCACGTCATCATCATCACAGAAAAGTCATCTCTAGCATGAGATGAAAAAGCAAAAGATAAAAAGGGAAAATGAAGCTATTTACAATGCATCACACAAAGAAAATAAGAAAAACGTGATGCATGGTAAAAAAAGAAAAAGTGATGAAAGTGAGTGCAAATGCGGAAAATGGCGTGAAAAAACTAAAAATAAAGGTGGTAAATCGAAAAGAACGTGAGAACTCACTCCCCCAAGCTAAAGTGCACAGTGTCCTCAATGTGCGAAGTGTGGCACACCGAGAGACGTGTAATGTGAGGGGTAGGTGAGGATGCATGCATGATGAGAAAGAAAATAAAAATAACGAAATGAAAAATATGATGCGGACATGATGCATGCAGATATAGGAGTGAATCAGATATAAAAGTGTGACACCAAAAACTCTCCCTCTATCCCAAAAATGATATAGAAATATATGAACAAAATGTGGACCCAAAAACAGTGAGGGGAGGGGGGGTGGGCAAAAATCATCAGGACCGAGCAGAGACGGGCAGCACAACGGCAAAAAGGATCAATGGCATCAAGGGTGCCTAAGAGAGTGGGGCTGCGCCGTCTCCGTCCTGAGGCGGAGGTGGTGGTGGTGGCGGCTGGGGAACAGTCTGCTGAGTGGGTGTGTGTGTGGGTGTGGAAGCAGGCTGGGTGTGTGTAGGAGTGGGGGTGGGTACCTGCTGGGTGGGTGTGGGTACGCGAGGAAGCCGCTCGAGAATCTGAGTGAGGCAATAGTGAATGCCCAGAAGTAGGTCGAAGCGGCTGGCCATAGCGGTGACGGTGGCAGACATGGTCCTGAGGTCACCTCTGAGGGCACTCACCGCCCCTCGAGAGCACGAATGCTCTGAAGTACAGTGTCGGGGGGAGGTGGTGCAGAGGGATGCACCTGTCTATGCTGTGCAGGACGGGCTGGCGGACTCGGGTGGTGTAGTGGATGGGCTCAGCAGGCATGTGGAGGAAAGGTGCTGTGCTCACAAGTGTGGGCCTAGCCTCAGTGCGAGGCTGGGGCATGGGCTGGTATGAGGTCGAAGTAGCAACAGCGGAAGTGGAGTAGAAAAGTGGCGACGAGGCGGCCAGAGAGGTCGGTGACACAGACGTGGGAACAGACGTCACGACACTCTCGAAAAAAACGGCTGCGGTGGAGACAGAGGTGACAACCACGGTCTCCACGACGGCAGCAAAAGAGGGCTCTCCGCTGTCAACTATAGTAGGTGGGCGCTCGGGTAGGGCGGAGGAAACGGGCTGAACGGACAGAGGGCCAGCTGTGGTGGGAGTGGTAGTGAGCGTGGAGGTAGTGGGGGTGGTCTCAGCGAGTGTACTCCTGACACCGGCAGAAGTGTGGATAGAGGTGTCGGGAGCAGCAGAAATATCAGGCTGCTGAGGGGCCACGGGGTCAGCGGGTGCAGCTGGGTCAGCGGGTGCAGCGTGTGCAGCGTGGGCCTGCTCAGCCTGCTCGGCCTCCTCAGCCTCAAGCACGTAGGTGGCGGGGATCAGGAGATCCATCGCCGGAAGCCAGTCCACCTGTGCTGGTGCTATCTGTGTCTGAGATGGGCTTGGAAGGATCATGTAATCCGCACCGTAGGGACCGTGCAACCAAACCCAGTGCCGCTGACCATGCGGACGTAGCATCTTCATCCGGGCCATGACGTCTATGGACAGTGAAGTGGGGCCCGGGGCTCGTCGCAGGTCATCTGGAAAGTCCTCGCCGGTCATCAGGGCGAGCAGGGTGATCAGACCACCGCAACATATCGGTGAGCGAGCGCTCACCGATACGATGATGCGGTCCAAAAACCAGCTCGCGATATCAATCACGACGGCGGGGACCAACTCGTCACTATCCCTAGCTAGAGCTCTGGGGCGCGTCATCGCATAGAGCATATAAAGCTCTGGCGTGGACATCATCCCAGGCTCATACCTCGCCAAAAAGGTAGTCGCCATAAGGCGCTGAGCTATGCGGAGGCAAGGGTGGATGATGGCCGAGGCCTTGGCCCTACTAGGGTCGAAGGCGGCAGGTAAACCTGTGATCCGGGCCCAGAAAGCGCCGGAATCGAAGGAAGGTGGGGGAATGTGAGTGGGGGCGTAACCACGGTCGGCCCCGGGGACATCGGGCCACAAAAAGAAAGCTCTCATCATACTGAGAGTGACCTGGCACTCTCGGTCCATGAACCTAAACGAGCATCCCTCGTCGGTCCGGGCGATAGAACTAAGCATCTCAAGTGTCGGACGGACGAAGGTGTCCGCCGACACTTGGAAAAAATCTCGCCAACCCATGTTGTCATACAACGTGAGCATCCCCTCAAGTACCCCCAGGCGTCCTAGGTCTGCAAGGTGTGCGAACCTGGAGGGTACAATCGAGCGCTGGGAAATGCGTTCAAAAACGATGCGGTGTACGTCGTCTCGGAACGTAATTCCCAGCGGCCCGACAAGTGGAGCCGGTGGCGGTGGTAGTGGCTGTGGGTCGGCAGGGAGTGGCTGTGCGTGGTGAACGGGGGCTGCAGGCTGTGCGGGGTGTGCGGGATCTGCAGGCTGTGCGGGGTGAACGGGGTGTGGTGGTGTAGGCGGAGGAGAGTCTTCCACCTCGTGGGATGGTCCGGGCTCATCCGGCCGCTTCCGCTTGGCGGAAGCTCTCCTGGTGCGTGGCCGTGTCTGGGGCGGCATGTGGGCCCCGGGTGCTCACCAAAAACGTAAAAAATGCGGTGTGCGCAAATGAGTGGAACGAGGATACCGTAACACACTGCGAGAGCAATATAGTGGATGCGTGCGAAGACGCCGCCTCCACGAAGCCAAAAACGCTCCCCGGAAGCTCCCCTGGGCTCCCCTAAGCTCCCCAATATACCATGCACATCAAACGAAGATATCAGCGAGTAATATTCAAAATGTATGGGGGGTAAGGGGTATGATAGATAGATAATGAAGTTGATTTGGTTTTGGGGTTCGTTAAACACACGGATCGTCAAGAAATACGCAAAAGAGGAGGAAATAGGCAAAATAAGGGTACCGGAGCTCGGCCGGCAAGGTGGTCGCCGGCGGCGACTCGGGCGGAGGCGCGGCAGGCTCGGCCGGCGGTGGGTGGCCGACCGCCGGCGGCGGGCGAGTGGTCGGGCGAGTGGGAGAGGATCAGGGCGCTGGGGGGTTCGCGGCTCGGGCTCGGGTGCTGGAGAGAAAACGACGCTTCGTATTTCGCGCCCGAGCCTGCCGTGCTTAAATAGGGAAAGTTACGATTCGGCCGAGTGACAATGTCACTCGACCGAGTGACGTAACGGAAATATTTTTTTGAAAATTCCTCCCCGCTTACGATTCGGCCGAGTGGCCTTGCCACCCTCGGCCGAGTGGAAAAAGTCCATTTGGCCGAGTGGCTCAAGCTACTCGACACTACTCGCCCTAGGAGCGTATCAGTTTTACTCGGCCGAGTGAATATGTATACTCGGCCGAGTGGTAATTATACTGAAATCAAGAAAAGAAACAGAGAGTTGGATACAGCAGACTTCCCTCGTTTGTGAGCCGCTCGGGCGGACGAACTTATGTGCTCGGCCGAGTGACTAGTATACTCGGCCGAGTGAACCCTGTTTTCTGCTGTTTAGCTTCGTTTGGGCTCTAAACTCTGTTTTTCTTCCTCCAGTCGATTTCATCTTTCTCCTAAGCTTCGAGCGCATTCCTGGAGCACTCCTCGTTGCTTTGTTCATCCTCCTAATGATAGGTACCTCGTTCTCCTCTCCTGTCAAAGAAAAGTAGGACCCGTTATCACAAAATTTTTAGGCAAACGACTCAAAACACTAATAATTTCTAAAACAAAATTAAAGGGAAAAGTAAAAATAAAGCGATAACTGTCGGGTTGCCTCCCGACAAGCGCTCGTTTAAGGTCTTGAGCTCGACCCCCTTTGATTTTCAATTTAATGCGGGATATTGGGTGCATATGAGATGCACCCGTCGAATTTATTGGGAAGAACGCTTAAATTTGGATGTTGTGGCGGCGTGTTCTTCCTCGGTGCTCCTTTGCCTCGGGTAGTGTTGGGGGGTGACTCCCCCAAGCTAGTGCTTGCTCCGGGCCTCGGCTTCACCGGTGACACCGATTTTCGTATCGGTGGGGCTTTCTTTGGAGTCTTCATCTTTGAGAGCTTGCAGAGCTATCGTATTCTCGCGACATCAGCGTCTCCTTCATCAATTTCCATGGAGAGGTCGGGGGAATGCTCCATCTTTTCTTCTTGGCCTAAATTCAGCCCTTCCTCAAAATCTTCCTTGAATAAAGCGTCGATCGAATGGGGGATCGCCTCCTCAATAACCTCGTCAAGGAGGTCCATATAGTCCAGCTCCTCATGATAAGGCATGTGTTTCATTGCCTTGGGAATATGAAGCTCCACCTCGATGTTGCCGACATTCAATGTTAGAGTCCCTTCACGTACGTCGACAATGACACCGGCAGTGGCGAGGAACGGGCGCCCAAGTATCAGCGACGTATCTCCCTCCTCATTGACATCCATGATCACGAAGTCGCATGGCAAACATATGCCCCCCGGGACTTGTAACGGGATATCCTCTGCGATCCCTACCGGCCTTGTGATCCGACCATCGGCTAGTTGTATCCACATGTCGGTAGGCTTCAATTTTGTGCTGGTGTTTAGTCTTAGGAACATAGAGAGAGGCATGAGGCTAACACTAGCCCCTAAGTCCACTAACGCCTTTTGTAGAGGGACGCCGCCTAAGGTGCAAGGAATTCGGAAACTCCCCGGGTCTTTGAATTTGGCGGGCTCCTTCTCTCTCTTGGTGAACCAAGTACCCTCCTCAGCGAGCATGATTTTCTCCTTCCTCTTTCTTCCCGTGATCAAATCTTTTAGGAACTTGGCGTATGTATGGATTTCCACGATAGCGTCGAGGAAAGGAATGTTGATGCTTACCCCTCTCAAATACTCGAGAAACTTGGCTAGCCGTTTCTCCATTTTTGCTCTAGCAAGCCTCTGAGGGAATGGGATCGGTGGCATAAAACGCCTCTCTTCAATCAATTGCTCTGCTCTGGACTTTTCTTCCCTTTGCGGCTCTTTCTCTCTCTCAACTTCAATGACCGGCTCGCTTGGCTCTACAATCTCCACCACGGGCTCCTCGGTAGGAATCATGACGGGAGTGGTATCCTTCCCGCCTCTTGTAGTAACTGCAACAACGGCGTTGATGTGGCCGGTGTTGCCCCGTGGATTTTGCTCGGGTTGAGCCGGCAACTGTTGACTGTTTCTATTGAGCAACGCAAGTTGCTCCGCAATTTGTCCAACGACAGTTGTAAGAGAGTCTTGGCCCGCCTTCAAGGAAGCATTGATCTTCTTCTGCTCGACCATAAACTCCTCCACCTTAGCTTCAAATTCAGATCGTTGTTGAGCTTGTGGAGGGTTTTGATTTCTCCACCCTTGATTGTATCCGGGCGGCCTATAGGGTCCAACTTGTTGCTTTGGTGGGAAATTTTGTTGCGGAGGCCCCCTCGGTGGATAATGTTGTTGTTGTTGTTGTTGTTGTTGTTGTGGTCGAGCTTGTTGAGGTAGTTATTGTGGCGGGTTCAATGCTCCATCATTGTTTGCATAGGAGAAACCGGGATGGTTTCTTGTGGCCGGATTGGCCCAATATCCTTGGTTCCCCGCGACGTATTGAACTTGCTCCAAAGATCCCTCTCCTTGTTCTCCTCCCAAATACATAGCTTGGGATTGGTCTTGCCAATCACACATTTGATTTGTTGGTGCGGATGTGGAAGGGGTTCCTTGGGGCTCCGTAATATTCTTCTCCAGTCTCTCCACCACCTTGTGGAGAGAATCGAACTTGTTGGTCAGCTCCGCTACGGCCTTTGCCTCATAGATGCTAGATGGCTTCAAGGAGGACGAAGAGTGTCCTCGCTCGTCGCCCCATTGTTGATTGTTTGAGGCCATCTCCTCAATTAAGGCCGTAGCTTCGTCAGGAGTCTTCGATAGGATCGCCCCATTTGCCGCGGCATCAATAATCTGCTTGGTCCCCGGTTGGAGACCATTGTAGAAGCTATGGACTAGCTCCCAATCTTCAATGCTATGGTGGGGACACTGATGCTGCAGGTCTTTGAAGCGCTCCCAAGCCTCGTAGAGTGTCTCTTGAGGTCCTTGCTTGAAGGACATGAGAGCACTCCTAATCTTTACCGTCTTGGAGGGCGGATAGAACTTGTCGATAAATGCGCTCGCCAACTCATCCCATGTGGTAAAGACTCACTCAGCTTGCATCCTCAACCAATAAAAGCTTTATCCTTTAATGTGAAGGGGAAGAGGCGCAGTCTGATGGCATCTAGGGTAACGCCCGGCATCTGGAAGGTGGCGCACTTTGATAGGAAGAGCTGGATGTGGTAGTGGGGATTTTCATGGGCGTTCCCATGAAATGGATCCTGCTACATCAGAACCACAAGCCCGGTCTTCAACTCAAAATTCTTGTCGGCCGCCAACTCCGGCATGGCTATGGACGAGGTCATGGAGGAAGTCTTAGGCCGGAGCCTATCTCGAATGGAAATAATCCTCGACATTCTTGCCGCTAACTCTTCAGGCGTCTCCCGGACGTTCATAAACCTTCCTTCCGTATTGGGTCTCCTCTCCGCTCTGATTCTCCCAATGTACGCTCGATCTCAGGATCAAACAATATATCAATGGGGTCCGCAGTGGATCTCGTGTACATGAACGGGAAAACAAAGTTTCAAATAAGTGATTAGCACAATGGAAGGGTTAGATAAAAATAAAGAAATAAAACAAAAAGAAAGAAATAGCTAGGGTGGTAGGATCAAACATAATCGCCTCCCCGGCAACGGCGCCAAAAACTTGATCGGCCCCGGGCGTACACCCAAAAGAGCGACCGTGTAGTTTTACCGCAAGCGCACGGTGTAGCGGCGAGCGGGTATCGAACATAGGGAGGACGTATGATAGTGCCTTCTCCGAACAACCTGGCTATAGGGGCAGAAAAGAGGGAATTTGCCTTTCCGCGATCCTGTCACAATCGTCAGACAAAGTATGGAGATATAAAATCAAATAAAGACGCCTAGGGAATAGGGAATCCCCGCTACTCACCGTATCTCGTCAATGTGATTCATTGGTATCACAATTGCTAGGGTAGAATTTCGGATGAACTAGTTGCAACTGAATGTAAAACCTAGCTCACGCTCTCGCGCTGTTGCCGGTCTATAGCTAACCTAGGTTTGGGTCCAATCTCTTGCAAACCCTAGCCTAGGCAAGCTAGCATTAGGATCAACATCATCGTTCAATCGCGTCCCGAGCCCACTCTCGTGCAAACTCGGGGTGCGACCTAGGTTGGGATAGTTCCTACCCGTCCAATCTCTTGCAAACGGGTATCGGTACGGAATTGCAACCGAGAACCCTAGTATCGGTCCAATCTCTTGCAAACCGATACTACGGAAACTCAATTTCAACCCAATTCGGATTTCTAGGGTTTCCTATCAAATTGGGATCCAATCTCTTGCAAATCCCAATCGATATGAACACCTAGCTATCCGTAGTATATCGATCCCAAACTAACCCTAATAGCAATTCTTGCAATAGTTCTACCAAATCATCACAAATCGGAAATTGGGCTCGTAGGGTTCATCCCCACGCCCCAAGACGTTAGGACTACTCACAAATCATTTCACAAATACAAGAATAATCAATTGAAATAGCAATGGAATTCATGGCAATATTCAAATAAGCAATAAAAATGAGATTTTTAGTGAAGAGGGAGACAAACCAATAGAGTTCTCCAAGAATCCAACAAAAATAAACTTTTCTCTCCTCTCCAATCACAAGAATCAAAAGCTAAAAAGTTTAATCTAAAAGGCTGCCGAAAAGTAAGAAAAAGCTCTCCAACCTAGGTTAAAAACTGGAGTTAAATACCCTCCAAAATCGCCCAAAAAACTGTGACAAAATTGCCCCTACGCAGCCTGAAAATCGCAATTTACGCTACAGGAAGCGCGGCTCACTCGGCCGAGTGACAAAAGTCGCTCGGCCAAGTGGGAGACCCTGAGAATTTCCAGTAAGTATGGGGTCTTGGGGGTCTTCACTTCGGGCGTCGCTCGGCCGAGTGAGTTGTCGTCACTCGGCCTATGGGCTTCTATTCACTCGGGCGGTCGGCAATTGCCACTCGGCCGAGTGGGTCTTCTGATGCTCAGACTGACGAAAAACAGTAAGTTGGGAGTTTTTGATGAGCGTCGTCTGAGCGCCACTCGGGCGGACGGAGTTTCGTCACTCGGCCGATGTAGCTTCTGATGCTCGGCCGAGTGCACGCTTGGAGCGTGTCCGATCTGGCCGGCCGAGCGGGGTCTTCTGGTCGGCCGAGTGACTCCTTCACTCGGCCGAGTGAGACACTAAAAATGCCCATTCTGAGTGTTTTTACCTCCTCATCGCTCCTACGATGTTCTTTCTTCTTCCGCTCCTCTCCAATGGCAAAATACCCCCCGGGGAAGTCGCCGGTGACACTCTGGAGTAGGCGTATCTCGGAATCACTCCAAATCGTTCCAAATCTCCTGAAATACGACAAAAACAACAAATCGTGAAAAGTATCACAATATTGTCGATAAATCGTGAAAAACGTGATTTGAGCGATCTAAATGGCATGCAATCATGCGGAAAAAGGTGTAAAATATGGAGTGAGCAGCGCTGCACTCCGCCGTTAACACGACCTTCTCCTTTCTGGATCCCCGTGTCACCAAATCCTTTAGAAATTTGGCATATGAGGGAATTGCTCGATGGCCTCGAGGAAGGGGATTTGTAAGCTCAGATCTTTCACCATGGCAAATAATTTGCCATACTTCTCATCAATCTTGGCTTGGGCAAGCCGTTGTGGAAAAGGCACAACGGGCTTGAATACTCTTAGGTTCCCTTCCTCATCCTTTTTGTTCTCCTCTCTATGAACTCCCTCTGGAGTAGTTGGCTTGGACGACGAAGCACCGTCGTCATTTAATTTCTCAATTAGTCGTTCCACGACCAACGGTGCTTCCGGTCCTTTGGGGGCACTCTCGAGGGTATTTGTGTTCCGCTCCTCAAGACGATGGCGGACACGTTCTCATGATCATGCGTGAGCGCCAACGTCCGATTTATCCCCCTCGGGTTCACCTCAGGCTGTGGCGGTAATAGATTCTGCGGTCTCTGAAGGTTCACCACTTGTAACCCTAGCTGGGTCACCTGATCAGTGAGGACTCTCTGTCCCATCTCCAGCTTCAGATTTATCTTCTCCTGGTTGGCAATGTATTGAGTCAAGAGGGACTCAACCGGAGAGATGGCCCTCTGCTGGCCATATTGTTGCTGGGTGGGTTGTTGATTTCTTGGAGTGTACTGCTGGTACTGTTGTGGAGGTTATTGCTGCTGAAATTGCTGCTACTTGAACTGCGGCTGAGGCCTAGCCGGCTGATATATCTCCTGTTGTTACTGAGTCGGCTGTTGATAAGGCGCTCGGTAGCTAAGGTTCGGATGATTCCGGTTGTTTGGAGAGTAGGCCGGGTTGGAGTTGGTTCGTGGTGAAAAAGGTGCATTCCCTGTAGGATTGTAAAATAATGCGCTCGCCTAATCCAATGGTGGTGAGATGTCACCATCGTCGAATTCTCCAAAAACATCGGATTCCACCGCAGCAATCTGTTGTGTACCGGCGCCACCGGTGCCTACCATCAATGCGGAGATCTGGGTCGATAGCAAGTCAAACTTGCTCGACAATTTGTCGACATCCTCGACCCTATGGATGCCCCCAGATCTAGGTGTGGCTCTCTCGTCACACCACCGCTCATTGTTGGATGCCATATTTTCAAGAATCTGTCCGGCATCTTCTTCGCTTCTCGACATAAAGGACCCTCCAGCCGCGGCGTCCATGGAAGATTTTAAATCGTCCCTCAACCCATTGTAGAACAGATTTATGATTTGCCACTTGGGGAGCTCATGGTGGGGACATCTTCGCTGCATCTCCTTGTATCTTGTCCAAGCTTCATGCAAGGACTCATGGCTGGCCTGGGAGAAGGAGGAGATCTCACTCCTCAGCTTCATGGTCTTCCCGGGGGAAAGAACTTCGTCAGGAAAGCATTTGAGAGCTTCTCCCAGGTGTTGAATGTATTCGGGTCCTTTCCCCTAAGCCACAGCTTGGCCTTATCTCGCAGAGAGAAGGGGAACAGCTTCAGTCAGATCGCCTCAGTTGTGACACCGTTTATCCAGAAGGTGTCACATTTCTCCAAGAAGGAGTCTAAATATTCAATCGGGCTCTCTATGGGTGCACCCAAAAATTGATCCTGCTGGATCCACGTCACCAAAGATGGCTTAAGCTCGAAGCTTTGGGCCGCAATAGCTGGAGGACGGATGGCGGAGGTGGACTCGATGGAAGGCATCGAGTACTCCAGCAGGGACTTGTGCGGCGGGGTGTTCTCCCCCATGACTTCAGGATCTTCTCTTCTTCGCTTCTCGGCGGCCAAACGCCTTAGGGTGGCGTTTATCTCTGGATCAACGGGGATCAAGTCGTCGAGACTTCTTGAACTCCTGCGCATGAAAAACAACAAACACCCGTGAAGCGAAAAGTGGGAAAGAAACAGATAAGATAAAAAATAAAAATAAAAATAAGAAAATAAAAAGGAAAAAGAAGAATGCGAAAATTATCGCGAGGTAGGGATGAGAGCTAGACACAAGGGTTCATGAAATCATGAAAAAACAAGCACGCTGCCTCCCCGGTAACGGCGCCATAAAGCTTGACGTCCCCCGCTTATGCGTGCTAGATGTGTGCAATAATACGATTGGGGGCATGAGATTTAAATATTTGTAACCGCAAGCGCACGGTGTTGTAGTGTGGCTTGGGGGTCGAACTCAGGGACGCGTGGATGTGCTTGTGTCAAAGAGGATCAAATTCACCCCATGGGCGAGCTAGCCCGGATCGAATGATGGGTTGTCACGGTAAAATGGAATGCAAGGTATAAACAATATAAAGGAAAAACCCGGGACTTTGGTTTCCACCCTATCGTGCAATTCTCGCCGATATGGCCTACGGGTAGGATAGCGATCGGAATTAGGGTCTAATGGTGAGACGTTGCCTCTAAGAGTGGTACCAGCGTCCCATGGGCCCGATATTCCGGTCGGTGCCCAGGATGATACGCCGGATTTCCTGGGTTCGATCAGTGGGCACTCCCGTGTCCATTAACACTGATCGACTCCGGGAGCACTAAGCTCGCAACGATAACTCCCAACGTCTCATCCTGTCGCTCCCGCGCGCTAGTATTCGACGTCTACGCTAAGGGCGCGAGCTATGGCTAGGGAGTCAACCGCCAAGTTTATTCCCCCTTGGCCCAACGGTCAAAGGCGGTCTTTTTCCCGCCGATGACAATAAAACACCCCGCGTAACCGGTAGATTCCTAATCCCTATCGATTTCCTAGTCCTATGGACGCATCGGGAAGAGCCCACGAAGGGGTTTCCACCAAAATCCCAGATTTGGGAACTACTCACACATATTTAGTAAAAAGCGATCTAAACAGAAATCGACCGTAAAAATCATGATCAGACAATAGAAATGCAATGGTAGTAAAGCAATTAAGATAATACTAAAGTTTGACAAAGATCTGAAAACTTACAAAAACTGGGAAATTACAGCCGTCACAAAATGAAGAAAACAGTAAAAAATAACCAACCCTCGTTTCTGGAAAACCTAGGGGTTCTATATATAGAAAATGATATCACCCGATCGGTTGACAAGTCAACAGATCGGGTGATCTGCTTCACTCATTTACAGCGTAATGCGGGACTTCACCCGGTCATCTTCACCCGGTCGGTTGACATATGAATGTGACCGGTTGGATCTTGGTGCCGTTGGGTGAGGAGGCCGGTTGAGCTGACCATGTATTGGCTCTGGAGATTCAGCTACAGATGAACCGATCGGGTGAAGGTCACCCGATCGGTTGGCAATCACAATAAAAATCCAGAGACTTTGGGCTTTTGAACCGGCCTGCGAACTGACCGGGTGACTTCTTGTGAGCTCCAAGCTGCGTCCGGGTGGTGCACGCGTGCATCACCCGATCGGTTGAAGATGACCAACCGATCGGGTGAGGGGCTGAAAGATGATATCATTGTCGTTTAACCCCCCGGATCACGCGTGACTCCTCCTGTTGCTCCGGGGACTTGCGATATCATCGTTTTATGTCCCATATGCCAGTAAACTCCTGCAAAATACGGAAAGCACGGAAAATTGAAAGAAAACAAGAAAACACGAGAAAACGAATATAAGACGGCGGTAAAATACGGAAAAACACGGAAGAAAACATGTGCAAATATATGAAATATAAACGCACGTCAAGAGCCTGCTGCGTAGAGAGCCACACAGATCGGTAAAATGGGGGGGGACTTAAAATTTTGGGGGAAAGACCTCATCTTCCCAACGCACTCTTCCTTCAAACCTCAAACCCTCACACCCTCTACTTGCGGTACGGCCCTCCTCCTTCATCTGTTTTGCTTGAATCTGAATGGATATGCTTGAATCTAAAAGTATTTCAAACACACGTTTTGATCAAACCCTCTTTTGACCTGGCTCAAGAGGGGAACAAAAGAGAAAGTTGTGTCGGCCTTGATCTGGGGGAAGAGCAGGTATGCTAATTGATTTTCTGTTTTTCTTCAGCTGGATGTTCTAAAAGTGTTGGGTAATCTTCAAAATTTGATTTTTGGTGTGGTTTGCCTTGCCTGAAAATGAGGGCAAATTTGAAACAAAAGAGAAAGGGGGAGAATGGGTCTAAAAGTGTTGGGTAATCTTCAAATTTGAAATTTTGGTGGGTAACGCTTGATTCTGAAAGGGGGAGAATGGGTCTAAAATTCTTCATCTGGATGTTCTAAAAGTGTTGGGTAATCTTCAAATTTTGAAATTTTGGTGGATAATGCTTGAATCTGAAACAAAAGAGAAAGGGGGAGAATTTTCTGTCTGAAAAGTGTATTAAGTGGTGCCGGCCTTGATCTGGATGTAAAGCAGTTATACTTTTTGATTTTATGTTTTTCTTCATCTGGGTGTTCTAAAAACATGATTTTTTTGTGTTCGGTAATCTTCAAATTTTGATTTTTGGTATTGTTTCAGAGTGTTTTCTCACTACAATGCGTTGACCGTGGAGAACCCGGTCAACGTGGTCAAGGGACCCGCTTTGGGTCCCTCGGGGGCTTCGAATCGGTGCAGAAGGGGCGAGGGGAAGCCTCGGACCTAGTAGAGACGCTCGGCCTCGGTCAGACGCGCTCGGCCTCGGCTGGGAGGGGGACGAGGGGTAGCCTCAGTCGCCCGGGTAGATGCACGGCCGTCTGGTGGCGAGGGTGAGTCTCAGACCCGATTCGGTCAGACGCGCTCGGCCTCGGCTGGGAGGGGGACGAGGGGTAGCCTCAGTCGCCCGGGTAGATGCACGGCCGTCTGGTGGCGAGGGTGAGTCTCAGACCCGATTAGGACGCTTGGCCTCGGTAGGGCGTGCTCGGCCAAAGAAGGCTGAGGGTGAGGGGAAGCCTCACCGTCCGGTTGATCGAGTGGTCGGAGAGGGGCGAGGGGTAGCCTCGGCCCGTTGGTCTGTTGTTCACCTACGTAGACGAGAACGCTCGTCAGGGGGCCGGACCTTGGTTCCGGCCAAATCCCCTCCGATGCCTAAGTCAGATAGAGATCTGAGAAAGGAGGCCCGGCGGAGACGGTCCGACTCGTGAGGAGATCGTGACGGCGTCTCTCGGCGCGAGCGGGGGAGGAAGGAGATGAATTGGGGGAACGAGGTCGTTGATGGAGTACCTTAGGTTTTGTTACCTGAGATGCGGTCCCTTTCTTCATCGTCTTCCTTGCCCTTTTGTAGAGCCCCGGCGTGATCGCCTCTGACCCACGTCCCACGTCCGCCATTGATCGTGCCCCATCAGTCCCCCCTCGCCGCCGCTCCCTCCGCCATGCCAGCACCTTCCCATTATCGCTCTTTAGTGGTCGCGCGTTCTGGGGGAGTGGTTTTCGCAGGAGTGGGCGAGCGACTAACGGGTTATTGGGGCTGGGTCGGATCGACGTTCGAGGAGGCCTCTTGTAGGGCCTTTGTCGAATGGGCTTTGAGGACGCAGATGGGCTTTTGACCAGTAGTCGGGCTCCTGGGCTCGTGCTTTGCAGGTCTCGGCCAAATAGGCGTAACAATTGCCCCCATCGGTCGGGTCGATCGGCCTCGGCCGGTTCGGCTCGGCCGATGTGACCTCTGCCGATTTTGACGAGCTCGCCAGTCGATGCCGACTCATTTATTAGTCGTCATCATGAGTTGGCCCGTTCGATGTTTTTAAGGCGCGGGTTCCGAAGCGCCGTCGGCCTTCAGATGCTGCCACGTGTAGCGGCAAGCTTATCCCCGCCGCTCGCGTAGTCGCCTTAAGCTCGAGAAGCCGAAGGGTTTGTGAGCCGCCATTGGTGGGGTCGATCAGCCTCGGCTCGCTCAGATCACCCGTTACGTCTCCTGGGATCCCGAGCGGTGCTTCAATCGAGGCGAGGCCATAAATGCAGGTCATGATGAGGCGGATCGATTGGTCTTCAACTGGCGCCAGTTTCGGAACGCCGCCGACTCTTCGAGCCTCGTCACGCATTCTTGTCAGGCGCTTCGAATTCTCCCCTGGCATATAAGATCCCCAGTTGTGTTGATCTCCACTTCTTCTTCGCTCCTCCCGATATTCAGAGCCTTCAGCAACCCGGAGTTCCCCGTCGCCTTCGCTTCTTTGTCCTCTCCAAAAATAGTTGAAAATAGGTAATTCCTCTCTTGCTTTCATCTTATGGCTGCTCTTAGGATAGGCGGTTCTGGCCGGAGGACGAGGGGTCCTCCGGAGTCCGGGCGGGGCGAACCCCAGCTAAGGGAGTCTAGTTCCCCCGCCGGGAGTCGTTCTCTTCAAGATAAGGGGAAGGAGAAACTTTTTCCAGACTACGCCCGTGATGACGTGGCGTTGGCTGCCGTACGGCTTAATGTGCCCCTGGTTGTCCTCCGTACGCCGTCGAGGGCCCCTCCTTCGGTGGCCGCGGAGATCCGGGAAAGATATCTCTGCTTTCCATACGAGGTTCGGGTTCCATTTGTCGACGAGCGGATTTGCATTCCAAGGAGCAATGAGGTCGGTGTTTACGTCGAGATGTTCCGCCTGGGTCTTCGCTTCCTGCTCCATCCCTTCTTCATCCAGGTCATGGAACATTTCACAGTGTCCCTGTGTCAGTTCACCCCGTGTTCGATCGCGGTACTGACGGGCTTCGTAACGCTCTGCTGTACCCGTGGGCTGGAGCCGACTCTCCCCCTTCTCTTCTACTTTTACCAGGCCCAGACGGTCGGTCCAGGGTCATGGCTGCTACTCCGAGCTCGTTCGAGGAGGGAATGCCTGATCGGGTTACCCCGCTGGTCAGGGGATTGGAACTTGGATTATGTCTTCGTGGTCTTCTTGGGCGAGGCCCAGATTCTGACAAGCTGGGGCAGTTCTGTCCATTCTCGCCCGTCGTTGGTTCTCTCAGACGCCGACCGGGCAGCCGCTGCGCTTCTGTTGGCTCTTCCTTTGGAAACGAAGTCCATTTGGTCTTTGCTGGACGACCTACTCCTGAAGGCCGTCTTGTGGTCTCCGGGTAGGTCGCTTTTTCATCCCCGGATCGCCCTATGACTCATCCTGATTTCGGTCTCCTTTGCAGGGATGGCTGGCCGCGAATTCGTCCGTGACGTTGACGAGCTGATCCGTCGTGGAGCCGCTCGGAGCCGAGGTAGTACCTCTGGAAGGGCGCCTCGGAGGACCATTGAGGAGGAGGTGCGCCGAGCCGAGCCTGCCGTGGGTAAGGTGGTGGCCGCGCCCCCCGCCTCTTCTTCTGGCGATCCCCTTCCGGGGGGTGAGGATGGTGCGAGGCGGAAGCGTTCTCCTCCGGCGCCTTCGGAGCTCCACGGGGGAAAGAAGAGGAAGGAGGACGTGGATCCCTCCGGCCCGGCAGGTTCCGCGCTTCCCGTGGCGACCGCCGGGGATCCTTCGATAGCTTTGCCAGCCACCCCCCTCGCAGCGTCTTCGCCCGTATCACCAGAGGTCGGGGCCTTATTGGCGAGCGACTTGGCTTCGATTGTCGTCCCTGGGAGTTCGATGTTTGCTGACCGAGCAGTGGCCCAGCAGGTTGCCGAGGTCTCCGTCCCTCCCAGGGACCGCAGCCTCCTCAAGAAGATCCCGGCCGACAAGATGTCGGATTCCTTGGTCTGGATCCTCCAACAGGTTCGGTTATCTTACTATCCTCTCTTTCTCTTTATCCTCTTCTTAGCACATGTCTCGTCTTTTCAGGGTTCGGCGCTCGCTGTGGAGTTGCAGTGTCGAGCCGTCCGCTTGAGGGAGATGGAGGAGTCTTCCATGAGGGCTCAGGAGCGGGCCGGGGCGGTCGAGGTGGCTATGATGGAGGCCCAGATGGAGTCTCAGCGCCTCGCCCTTCGTGTGGCTGCGTTGGAGGGGCAAGTGGGTGACCTTGAGGGAAAGCTAGGGGATGCTCATCAGTCGGCTGAGGAAGCGGCGGAATCGTTCCGTCTGGAGAGGGAGGAGCTTCAGAGGGAGCTGTCGGACCGGCGTCAGGTAATGCGGCTGGCGGAGGAGGTCGAGAAGGGCGTCGTCGAGAACCTGGGGAAGGAGATCTTCGAGGTTCTCAGGGGGGCCTTCGGTAAGTATATAGACATCATCGCCCCCCGGATCGTCGAAGTCGTCCAGTCTTCCTTCCGGGAATGTGCGGAACGTGTCCGGCAAGCCCCTCCGCCAGTCGAGTCCCCTCGCTCCGAGCAGGGCGAAGTGCCCGAGGATGTGTCCTCCCGAGCTCGGGCTCCTTAAGCAGTCCCTCCCAGCCTTATCCTCAAATTTTTAAGCATCCGCTTCGCTTTGGGCCAGTCTACTTGAAATGGATCCCCGGCCCCCGCCCTCTCCTTCAGCCCCGCGGCCAACAATTGCTGGTTGCATGGCCGCTAGCTTGGGTCACCTACTCTGGGTCTTTTGTCAACCAATTTTGCTTTGTCGGTGTTGATCTGAACTCTGTCATTTGTCGCGAGTAGACTGTTTGTAGGGTGTTCCCTTCGCCTTGATCCCCTGTAAATAAGACGCATTTTTGTACTCGGGTTAACTATTATAAATGAAATCGACTTACTTGGAATTTTTGTGTACTTGGCGTTGTTGCCTTGTTCTTGGCTTGGGAATGGACGAAACTGGCGTTGGCTGGGGGTATTCTCCCCAGACTTAGGGGCGCAGGAGTCGGTCAGCGAGGGCGGAGCTTCTCGACTTAGGACCAGTTGGCGTCCGTGCCTCCTGGGGAAACTGCCCCCCAGACTTATGAGCGCTGGAGTCGGTCGGCGAGGGCAAAGCTCCTCGGCTTAGGACCGGTCGGCGTCCGTGCCTGCTGGGGGAATTGCCCCCAGTCTTATGAGTGCTGGAGTCGGTCGGCGAGGGCAAAGCTCCTCGGCTTAGGACCAGTCGGCGTCGTGCCTGCTGGGGGAGCCGCCCCCAGACTTATGAGCGCTGGAGTCGGTCGGCGAGGGCAAAGCCCTTCGGCTTAGGACCGGTCGGCGTCCGTGCCTGCCGGGGGAATTGCCCCCAGACTTATGGGCACTGGAGTCGGTCGGCGAGGGCAAAGCTCCTCGGCTTAGGACCGGTCGGCGCCCGTGCCTGCTGGGGGAGCCGCCCCCAGACTTATGAGCTCTGGACTCGGTCGGCGAGGGCCAAGCTCCTCGGCTTAGGACCGGTCGGCGTCCGCGTCTGCTGGGGGAAGTGCTCCCAGACTTATGAGTGCCGGAGATAGTCGGTGAGGGCAAAGCTCCTCTTCCTCCTCCAGTAAGGCGGCGGTCCCCGGCCTTTTGCGTTACTGGCGACATGTCAACTCCGTCGGAATAAAGACAATAAAAAGAAGGCGTTTGTACTCTCGCGGGCCCAGTTGGACCGGTACATTTGGAGGAAACGGAAATGGGGAAATGAAGCTAAACAGAGGGATGTAAAACTAGATATCTCCCTCATACTTAGGCCGCCCCCCGGGGGGAAGGATGTTGCCTGCTCACTCTATGATGCGGAGGGGGCCTTGGATGGTGTTGATCTTCTTCCCCTTGTCCGGCTGTGTAGAGGTCCCTTCTCCGTGGGCCGGCTCGTCGGCCTGATTCCTGGCGTGCCCTCGGATCATCAGCTTCTCAATGTCCTTCTTCAAATGCCAGCAATCTTCCGTGTCGTGACCATCGTCCTTATGGTACTTACAGTACTTCTCCCTGTTCTTCCCGCCTCTTTTAGCCTTCGGCGGGGGCGATCAGCTCGCTCTTCCTTCTGTACTTGGGCGAGAATGGCGTCTGGGGTGGTGTCCCTCGCGCTTTCTCCCCGTTGCCTGTTCCTTTGTCTCTTTTCGGTCCGGTATCCTTCGGGGCTTGCTCGTCCGCCGTCGCCACGCTTGGTCCCTCGAGCGGTTTTTCCTGCATCCTCGGCCAAGGCCTCCTCGGTCAGCATAAAGCGCTCGGCCCTTGCCATGATCCCGGGGAGGTCCTTTGGGGGGTCGTTATGCAGGGACTTCTTGAGGCCCCTGTGGCGAAGCCCTTTCTTAAGAGCCGTCTGGACCACCAGGTCGGGTGGGTTGTTCACATTTAGCCTTTCCGCATTGAAGCGGCGCATGAACTGTCGGAGTGGTTCGGCCGGGCCTTGTACTATGTTGAACAGATGTTCAGCACCAGGTTTGATCAGCCTCCCCGCCATGAACTGTTTGCAGAACAACTGGGCGAGTTGTTCGAAGCTGTCGATGGAGCGACCGGGCAGGCTGTGGTATCAGATCCTCGCCGCTCCCCTGAGAGTAGAATAGAAGCCCCGGCAAAGCAGGTCATTGTCAGCTCCCTGGAAGGCCATGTCCCCCTCGTAGTCCATCACGTGGTGCGCCGGGTCTCCTATTCCATCGTACTTTCCCAGCACCGGGATCCGGAATCGGGAGGGGACCCGTGCGTCGGTTATTCTCCGTGACAAGGGGCATCGATCTCCGTGGATGCCTCCGGGGATGCGGTACTCGCCTGCCTCTGGATCGACCGGGGGTGGGGGTACCACCGGCACCAGCGGGGCTGGCTCCGCAGCCTTCGCCACACTGGGGGCCGGGCTGTCCCGACGTTCCCGACTCCTCCTGCGGGAGCTCCTGCTCCGCCGCGATCGGTCTCTCGAGTGGTGTCGTTCGCTTCTCCTGCGGCGGGACGACCGCGATCGATGAGACGAGGCCGTCCTTGATTCGCCGTCCGTCCCTTCGGTCTCTCTTCGGCCCCTTTCACGATTGGGTGAGGAGGCGCGTGACCTCGCCTGACGAGAGCCAGACAGCGTGAACCGACGCTCCATGTTCGGTTTCCGGGTCCCGTGGTCGTCGACCACGGCGGACCGCAAGTGTGGGGGACCCCCCGCCCATCGATGGCTGTCGTCCAACGTGCCTCCGTTGGGTGGCGCAGGGCCGACGAGCTGCTGCACCGTTGCGACCAACGTCTGGAGGCTCGCGTTGGTCTCCTGAGCTAGGGCGCGGAGCTGTCCCTGCGTGGCCAGTTCTGAGCCGCCGGCTTCTTCGGTGGAGAGGGTGGGGTGGCCGCTGACGGGTGTGTCCTCGGGATTGCCGTTTGTTGTGCCATTCCCCTCCTCTGGGATGGAGGGCATGCGCTTCCTCCCATTGCTGGCTCGTGCCATTGTTGGTGTGGTTTGCTTCTTCGTGGGACGGTTTCTCGTTCCCACAGATGGCGCTAGATGTTTCAGAGTGTTTTCTCACTACAATGCGTTGACCGTGGAGAACCCGGTCAACGTGGTCAAGGGACCCGCTTTGGGTCCCTCGGGGGCTTCGAATCGGTGCAGAAGGGGCGAGGGGAAGCCTCGGCCCTGGTAGAGACGCTCGGCCTCGGTCAGACGCGCTCGGCCTCGGCTGGGAGGGGGACGAGGGGTAGCCTCAGTCGCCCGGGTAGATGCACAGCTGTCTGGTGGCGAGGGTGAGTCTCAGACCCGATTCGGTCAGACGCGCTCGGCCTCGGCTGGGAGGGGGACGAGGGGTAGCCTCAGTCGCCCGGGTAGATGCACGGCCGTCTGGTGGCGAGGGTGAGTCTCAGACCCGATTAGGACGCTTGGCCTCGGTAGGGCGTGCTCGGCCAAGGAAGGCTGAGGGTGAGGGGAAGCCTCACCGTCCGGTTGATCGAGTGGTCGGAGAGGGGCGAGGGGTAGCCTCGGCCCGTTGGTCTGTTGTTCACCTGCGTAGACGAGAACGCTCGTCAGGGGGCCGGACCTTGGTTCCGGCCAAATCCCCTCCGATGCCTAAGTCAGATAGAGATCTGAGAAAGGAGGCCCGGCGGAGACGGTCCGACTCGTGAGGAGATCGTGACGGCGTCTCTCGGCGCGAGCGGGGGAGGAAGGAGATGAATTGGGGGAATGAGGTCGTTGATGGAGTACCTTAGGTTTTGTTACCTGAGATGCGGTCCCTTTCTTCGTCGTCTTCCTTGCCCTTTTGTAGAGCCCCGGCGTGATCGCCTCTGACCCACGTCCCACGTCTGCCATTGATCGTGCCCCATCAGTCCCCCCTCGCCGTCGCTCCCTCCGCCATGCCAGCACCTTCCCATTATCGCTCTTTAGTGGTCGCGCGTTCTGGGGGAGTGGTTTTCGCAGGAGTGGGCGAGCGACTAACGGGTTATTGGGGCTGGGTCGGATCGACGTTCGAGGAGGCCTCTTGTAGGGCCTTTGTCGAATGGGCTTTGAGGACGCAGATGGGCTTTTGACCAGTAGTCGGGCTCCTGGGCTCGTGCTTTGCGGGTCTCGGCCAAATAGGCGTAACAGGTATGTTTTGGATTGAGGTTTGAAGATTTGGGTTGATGGGTCTTCCTTTTTTTTTCTGCTTTGGGAAATTGTTAACATGTGAAGAGAAGGATTAATAGGGGTGTGTGAGTGATCACTCCTTATTTTACACCTTTTTTCGCATGTTTTCATGATGTTTTGATTGCTCATATTGTGTTTTTCACGATTATTCGACGATATCGCGATGCTTTTCTCTATTTCTTGTTTTTGTCGTATTTTAGGAAATATGGAGCGATTTGGAGCGAAAATAAGATCAAAGGAGTTTCACGCACTTTGGAGTTTGGCCCATGACTTATTTGAGGAGTTATCAGCGATAGAGGATGAGCGAAAGAAGAAGGAATTCCATAGGATCGACGAGGAGGCGAAAAGGAGAAGAAAGGAGCCAAGATACAGCCCACTTGGCCGAGTACACTATTCACTCAGCCGAGTCAGAAGCCGTATTCGGCCAAGTAAAATGGATACGCACAACAAATTTTCAGCGTTTACTCGACCGAGTAATGAAGTCCACTCGGCCGAGTGAAAAAGCTCACTCGTCCGAGTGGTACAGAGAATTCGTCCAGAGAAAGGCCCAACTTACTGGAATTTCTGAGGAAGCCCACTCGGCCGAGCATGATTGCTCACTCGGCCGAGTGAAGAAGCCCACTTGGCCGAGTCACCCAGAGAGACAGGCCCCTGAAGATCTTAAACTCTCTATTTTTTGTCAGGCCTGTCACTCGGCCGAGTGACATGAGCCACTCGACCGAGTGACCCTCTCCGACTGCTACGCGGATTTGAATTTCTGTGCTGCGCAGGGGTAGTTTTGGCATGATTTTTTTGGACGATTTTGGCATGTATTTAAACCTAGTTTTTACCCTAGTTTTAGAAGAGACTTGAATTAATTTTTAGAGACTTCTATTAGGTTTTTGAAGGCTATTCTTTTGTGAAATCTCAGCTGGAGATCATTGGCGACAATGTTGGTTTGTCCTTTCTTGCTAAAAAAAACTCATTTTTATGAATTGTTTCTTCCTTGCAATGAATTGTGCTATGATTCCATCAATTATTTCTGGGATTTTCATGATGATTAGTGAGTAGGTCCGTCGGTCTAGGGCATGAGGATGAACCCTTGACATGTGCCACGCGAGCGACACCCGCGTGACGGGGGGTTTAGATATTTGTAACCGCAAGCGCACGGTGTTGTAGTGTGGCTTGGGGGTCGAAAACAGGGAGGCTAGGATGTGCTTGTGTCAAGGAGGACCAAAATCACCCCGTGGGCGAGCTAGCCCGAATCGGTTGATGGGTTGTCACGGAAAGGAATGCAAGGTATGAACAATAAGAAAATAAACCCGGGACTTTGGCTTCCACTCCAACGAGCGACTCTCGCCGATACGGCCTACGGGTAGGATAGCGATCGGAATTAGGGTCTAATGGTGAGACGTTGCCTCTGAAAGTGGTACCGACATCCCATGGGCCCGATATTCCGGTCGGTGCCCAGGATGTAACACCAGACTTCCCGGATTCGATCAGTGGGCACTCCCGTGTCCATTAACACTGATCGATTCCGGGAGCACTAATCTCGCAACGATAACTCCCAACATCTCATCCTGCCGCTCCTGCGCGCTAGGATTCGGCATCTATGCTAAGGGCGTGAGCTATGGCTAAGGAGTCAACTGCCAAGTTTATTCCCCCTTGGCCCAACGGTCAAAGGCGGCCTTTTTCCCGCCGATGACAATGAAACACCCCGCGTAACCGTTAGATTCCTAATCCCTATCGATTTCCTAACCCTATGGACGCATCGGGAAGAGCCCCCGAAGGGGTTTCCGCCAAAATCCCAGATTTGGGAACTACTCACAAATATTCATTAAAAAGCGATCTAAATGAAAATGAACCGTTAAAATCATAATCAGACGATTGGAATGCGAAGGAAATAGAGCAATTAAGATAATACTAAAGTTTAAGAAAGATCTGAAAACTTACAATAGAAGAGTAATTACAGCCGTCACAAATAGGAGAAAACAGTAAAAACTAACAGCTCCCCGTTTCTGGAACCCTAGGGGTCCTATTATAGGATCTCGTATCACCCGATCGGTTGACAAGTCAACCGATCGGGTGATCCGTTACAGATAATAAATAGAAAACGGCGAACTTTCACCCGGTCATATGAGCCGGTCGGTTGAGTTCTTGGAGTGACCGGTTGGATCTTGGCGCCATCGGGTGAAGGGATCGGTTGGGTGCCCGTGTCTTCGGCTCCTCAGCATCAGCTACAGATGAACCGATCGGGTGAGAGTCACCCGATCGGTTGGAATTTGGCTCGAAAAGACAGAGAATCGGTCCCCGTTGAACCGGCCTGTGAACCGGTCGGGTGACTTCCACTTGAGCTCCGGCTGAGACCGGGTGGTGCACGCGTGCACCACCCGATCGGTTGGAGATGACCAACCGACCGGGTGAGGGGCTGAAAGACGTAATCTTCATCGTTTGGCCCCCTGGATCACGCGTGACTCCTCCCGTTGCTCCGAGGACTCGAGATATCGTCGTTAAACGTCCCCTACGCGGGCAATCTCCTGCAAACATGGAGAAACAAAGAAAAGTGAAAGAAAACGAGAGAATACGAGAAAACGAATAAAAGACGGTGGAAAATACGGAAAAACACGAGAGAAAACGTGCGTGAATATATGAAATATAAACGCACGTCAAAATCCCCCAAGCTGAACTCTTCCTCGTCCTCGAGGAAGACGAGTGAAAGTAGGAGCTCGGAGGGGAAAATAGAGAGAAAGAGAGAAAAAGAAAACTCTATATCCTAGATCGTCCGTCAGAGCCAACAAAATCAAAAACACACACCAAGCAAGCAAACGTCAAATCACATCACTAAACCTAGGAAAACGAGTCCAAATAAGTGTCGTGGGCCCACGCGGTGAAGCGCGAGTGAGTGTGGTCGTGTGCTAGCAAATGGTGTCGCTTTCTACAATGTGCTATGAGCTCATATACACAAATCCAGGAAATGACCCAAATACCGATTCGAATTTGAAATTGCGGTGAATATTAGTTCAAGCATGCATGAGAAGAGTATAGGAATAGAAGCGTATCATGCATCGGGGATTCCACGACTAGGGTTAAGGAAATCACACCACTATAGCCTAGATACTAGCTAAAAAGTTCCTAAGCCAAGTGTTTTCGAAATCGATGGGGGTTAAGATGATGTGGAGTAGAACACTCGGTGCAAATTCTCGCCTTCCCTTTATTCTCGGTAGATAGGAAAAATATTCACACTTGAAATTTTTTTGGGTTTTGGGTATTTGTATTTTTTTTGGCTTTTTGGCTATACAAAATTTTTCTTTTCTTTTCTTTTTGGGTTTTTCTTTTCTTTTCTCTTTTTTTGGATTTTTGGGTTTTTGGCTATACACATGTGTACTCTCCCAAGTGGGAGAACGGTACACGACGAGGGGATTTGCACCAAGTAAAACAAAAAAGAAGTCAAAATCTAAACACTTGGGCAAAGGAAACTATTCTCGCTAAATAGAGCATAGGCTGAATGGGTTGTCCTAGTCCTTAATTGTGGAATCCCGACACATGCGAAATGAAGTACCCGATATATATATATATATAGCATGCAGAAGCAGACAGGAAAAATAAACACCGCATATTCAAATCGAAGCATGATAATCTAGGGGTCATTCCTGGACATGTATATAAAGTAAAATCACAAAGTAGAAGCACACCAAATAGCTAGGCACGATGCACGACTCACAAAAAGCTAAGTGGACCCACGATGCGTGAAATGCAAGAGGACTCGAAATCCTAGGGTCAGTGAGTGTGATTATCGATGCCTTGCTAGGTGTGTGTGATTTTGTGGCGATTCATCATAGGGTTCATCTCTAGGAGAAAGAGATAAAAAGAAGAGAAGAGAAAAAAATAAAAAATAAAAAACACAATGAAAACGACACAAAAACGAAAAAGAAAGACTCAAATGGCGCACACAGTGCGACTCCCCCAAGCTGAAGTTTGCATTGCCCTCAATGCAATATGAGTAAGTATGGGAGGGAAATGAAGATGGGGGGAATATGCACCGATGCAAAAAGAAATGAGAACGAGGAAAACACAGAGATGAAACTGAAAATAAAGAAAAATCAAAATCGAACTCAAACGACACGAAAATAGAAATAAAACCACACGACACGACACTCAAAAGGGGAAAAACAAGCACACACAAAAATGAGAAAAACAACAAAACACGACAACACACCAAAATAGACGTCCCCCAAGCTAGACATGACAGTGCTAGCGAATAAAATGTGATCGTGAAATGCAGAAATATGCGAGGGGGAGTCAAAAACAAACAAGGTGAAATCAGACAGCAGGAGAAGGTGAGTCCTCGTCCTCCTCGGAAGAGGGTGTGACTGGGTGGTCGGGGGAGGCTGGGGGTGTGCGGAGAAGTGGGGAACGAGGTGGAGGAATTGGGGCAGCGTGTTGGGTGGAGAAGGGCGATTCGACAGTTGGAGAGTGTGTAGCCGCGTGAAGGGGATTTTCGGGGGTCGGGTGGCTGTCATCGTGCGGTAGGGGTATTTATAGGGGCGAAACTGAACCGATCGGGTGAGTTCTCACCCGATCAGGTAGGCCAATTTCGAAAGTTTCCTGTCGGCCAACAGCTACAGGTGAACCGACCGGGTGAATAGTCACCTGATCGGTTGACCGTTTCCCAAATTTTTCCCGAGAATTGGGGGTTGCTCACCCGGTCGCCTCAACCGATCGCGCTCTAACTCAACCGATCGGTTGATGTCTCCCAAAAATTTCCCGAGAATCCTCCCTAGATCACCCGGTCTGTCACCCGGTCTCTCCATTCTTCACCCGATCGGTTCATTTGAGGACAGATGCGGCTTGTATCTGATACATCCCAACCGATCGGGTGGGAACTCACCCGATCGGTTGAGGCCTTGTTTTCTGCAAAACCCAAGAATCGCCTGAGTTCCTTCACGGGAGTTGTTTCGGCTGTATTTATTTATAAAAATAGAGAAAAATAAAGTAGAAAAAATCCTAAAAAATGAAGCATAAGTTTAGAACATGGGTTGCCTCCCATGAAGCGCTTTCGTTTAACGTCGTTTAGCTCGACGCCTCTAGCTGTGGTCAATTAGGATCCGGAGGGTTAGAGGAAGAGTTGTCGCTCGTTGGGGATCTGACTGGAGAGAATTCTGGTTCTCCAACTGCATAGTGTTTCAGACGCTGTCCGTTGACTTTAAACGGCTCATCCCTTCCCATTATCTCAATAGCCCCATGCGGGAAAACCTTGGTGACGCGGAACGGTCCCGACCACCTTGACTTGAGTTTTCCTGGAAAGAGCTTCAGCCTTGAGTTGAATAGGAGAACTAAGTCCCCTTCTTTGACTTCCCTCTTCAAGATTCGCTTATCGTGCCACCGCTTCAGCTTCTCCTTGTAGATCTTGGCGTTCTCATAGGCATTGAGCCGGATTTCGTCGAGCTCGTTGAGTTGTAACTGCCGGTGCACTCCTACCTTCTTGGTGTCGAAGTTCAGATTCTTAACTGCCCAAAATGCTTTATGCTCCAATTCCACAGGAAGATGGCAAGCTTTCCCATAGACAAGCCGGTAGGGAGTTGTGCCGATAGGATTTTTAAATACCGTCTTGTAGGCCCAAAGCGCGTCAGGAAGCTTTGATGACCAGTCCTTTCTAGAATTGGCCACCGTCTTTTCTAGTATGCTTTTAATCTCCCGGTTAGAGACTTCCGCCTGACCGCTGGTCTGCGGGTGGTAGGCACGCCCCACCCGGTGTTGTACCCCGTATTTTTTCAAGAGGGCCTCGAATTTCTTCTCTATAAAGTGGCTCCCTCCGTCACTGATCAGGACACGAGGTACACCGAACCGCGGGAAGATGTTGCTTTTAAAGAACTTGGCCACCACTCTGGAATCGTTGGTTGGACTAGCCATCGCTTCAACCCATTTCGACACGTAGTCTACAGCCACCAAGATATACTGGTTCACCGAAGAGGAAGGGAATGGTCCCATGAAGTCCACTCCCCATACATCGAAGATTTCTATCTCTAAGATGTAGTGTTGAGGCATCTCATTCCTTTTGGAGATATTCCCAGCTCTTTGGCATTTATCGCAGGCTTGGACATAAACATGTGTGTCCCTGAAGAGTGTAGGCCAGTAGAATCCTCTTTGGAGAATTTTTGCGGTGGTCTTGTAGGTGCTCGCGTGCCCTCCACATTGCTGCCCATGGCAGTGGGAAATGATGGAGGTCGCCTCAGTTTCAGGGATGCATCTTCGTATCACCCCATCATTGCAGGTTTTGTATAGGTGGGGGTCATCCCAATAAAATTTGCGGACCTCATGGAAAAATTTCTTCTTCTTCTGAAAGCTCACATTGTGGGGGGACGATGGCATAAGCCAGATAATTTGCGATGTCGGCGTACCAGGGGGTCCAGGAGGAAGAGACAGAGAAGAGATGCTCGTCAGGGAGTGAGTCATCAATCGGCGTAGCATTTAAATCGAGGGTAGGCATCCTGGACAGGTGATCGGCAACAACATTCTCCGCCCCCTTCTTGTCTCTGATTTCCAGGTCGAATTCCTGGAGGAGGAGAATCCATCTAATGAGTCGTGGCTTAGCTTCTTTCTTGCTCAATAGGTATTTAAGAGCTGCGTGATCCGTGTGCACGATCACCTTGGCGCCAACGAGATATTGTCGGAATTTATCCATGGCGTAGATGATCGCGAGCAATTCTTTTTCCGTGGTAGTATAATTTCTTTGGGCGGCATCAAGGGTTTTGCTCGTATAATATATGACATGAAGATTTTTATCCTTCCTCTGCCCCAAGACGGCACCAACCGCATAATCACTAGCGTCACACATCAGCTCAAAGGGTAGATTCCAGTTCGGTGGCTGTATTATGTGCACGGAAATCAAAGCTTGCTTCAAAGTGCGGAAGGCCTCCATACACTCCTCGCTGAAGACGAAAGGCACGTCCTTCATGAGGAGTTGGGTCAGCGGCCTGGAAATCTTCGAGAAGTCTTTTATGAAGCGGCGATAGAATCCCGCGTGTCCTAAGAAACCACAGACTCCTCTAAGATTGAGCGGTGGTGGAAGCTTTTCAATCACTTCAACTTTAGCCTTATCAACCTCGATTCCCCTCGAAGAGATGACGTGCCCCAGCACAACTCCCTCTTGGACCATGAAGTGGCACTTCTCCCAGTTTAGGACTAGTCCCTTTTCCTGACATCTCTCCAGGACCTTAGTTAGATTGCTGAGGCACGAGTCAAACTTAGTTTCATAGACGGAGAAGTCGTCCATGAAAACCTCCATGATGTCTTGGGAGTATTCGGAGAAGATAGCGGACATGAGTCTTTGGAATGTAGCAGGGGCGTTACAAAGTCCGAACGACATTCTTCTATAGGCATATGTCCCGAATGGGCAAGTGAAATTCGTCTTCTCCTGGTCATCGTTATGAATAGGGATCTGAAGAAATCCTGAATACCCGTCCATGAAACAGAAATAATTATGCTTCGCCAGTCTCTCGAGCATCTGGTCAATAAAGGGGAGAGGGTAATGATCCTTCCTCGTAGCCTTGTTCAGCTTTCTATAGTCAATGCACATCCTGTACCCCGTGACGGTCCTCGTTGGTATTAGCTCGTTCTTCTCGTTGCGAACCACCGTCATTCCTCCTTTCTTGGGTACGACGTGCACCGGGCTAACCCAGCGACTATCGGAGATAGGGTATATAATACCGGCGTGTAGAAGCCTAACAATCTCCTTCTTTACAGCTTCCATCATTATGGGATTCAGCCTCCGCTGTGGCTCAATCGAGGAGGCTTGCTCATCTTCAAGCAGAATTCTGTGTGAGCAGAGGCCTAAGCTAACCCCTTTTAAATCCTCAATTGCATATCCGAAAACTCCCTTAAATCTTTTTAAAACACCAAGAAGTTTGGTCATTTGGTCTTCGGGTAGTGAAGAGTTGACTATGACCGGAAGGCTCGAGCCAGCTCCCAAATATTCATATTTAAGCCCCGGCGGTAATTCTTTCATCTCAACTTCTTGAGGTCCCGACGCATACTTCTCAAGCTGAGCATCCTCAAGGGAAAGGAGTTCTTCGTGGATTTCTCGGAAGCCAGCATCCGAAATCTCACCCTCGGCCGCGGTTCCGCATGGCAAAGTTTCGCAAGGTATAGTGGGAACGATCGAGGAAGGCACCGGGTCTCTTTCAAGCTCATGATAATTGTCCGGGAAGAAGGCTTGTAGGTGAAAACAGGTTTCAATTGTCGATGGTTCCCCACAACTGTTTCTAGCTTCCTCATTGTCCAAAGATCGGGGACGCTCAATAGAAGTCTGCAAGGGATAGATCGATTCCTGTCCAGCGTAGCCTACAAACCCGGTCAGATGGTTCTCCTGACAAAACTCCGCGGACAACTCTTCTTCACTATATTCGGGACCAGGGTTGTCGATATACGCCACTTCACCATGAGGAAAGAGAGTTGCCATGGCAAGGTGCTCCTGTGTATCTCGATATCTCCTCTGACTTTCCACGACGGCAGACAGGAGGGATAGTATATTCGAAGTATTCAGTGATTCTGCTAAGCTCTGCGCCAAGCAGCGGATATGGTGAGAGTGATCCCAGATGTCTCCTGAAACTGCATGCAACATCCTCGTCGTGGGGCCAGGATCTTATACGAAAGGAGAGAGAGAGAACTGCACAAGTGGAAAACACGTCAAAAGCACGGGTTGCATAAACGGGAACCGCAAGTTGCGATGGAAGCACGGTGATTCAGTCAATTAGCACTATACAATTACTATCCACAGTATGTCCAAGTGAAATTGAAAAGTGTAGAATGCGAAAATTATCACGAGGTAGGGATGAGAGCTAGACACTAGGGTTCAAGAGATCCTAAAATAACAAGCACGTTGCCTTCCCGGCAACGGCGCCATAAACTTGACGTGTGCCACGCGAACGACACCCGCGTGACGGGGGGTTTAGATATTGGTAACCACAAGCGCACGGTGTTGTAGTGTGGCTTGGGGGTCGAACACAGGGAGGCTAGGATGTGCTTGTGTCAAGGAGGACCAAAATCACCCCGTGGGCGAGCTAGCCCGAATCGGTTGATGGGTTGTCACGGAAAGGAATGCAAGGTATGAACAATAAGAAAATAAACCCGGGACTTTGGCTTCCACTCCAACGAGCGACTCTCGCCGATACGGCCTACGGGTAGGATAGCGATCGGAATTAGGGTATAATGGTGAGACGTTGCCTCTGAAAGTGGTACCGGCATCCCATGGGCCCGATATTCCGGTCGGTGCCCAGGATGTAACACCGGACTTCCCGGATTCGATCAGTGGGCACTCCCTTGTCCATTAACACTGATCGATTTCGGGAGCACTAAGCTCGCAACGATAACTCCCAACGTCTCATCCTGCCGCTCCCGCGCGCTAGGATTCGGCATCTACGCTAAGGGCGTGAGCTATGGCTTGGGAGTCAACCGCCAAGTTTATTCCCCCTTGGCCCAACGGTCAAAGGCGGTATTTTTCCCGCCGATAACAATGAAACACCCCGCGTAACCGTTAGATTCCTAATCCCTATCGATTTCCTAACCCTATGGACGCATCGGGAAGAGCCCCCGAAGGGGTTTCCGCCAAAATCCCAGATTTGGGAACTACTCACAAATATTCATTAAAAAGCGATCTAAATGAAAATGAACCGTTAAAATCATAATCAGACGATTGGAATGCGAAGGAAATAGAGCAATTAAGATAATACTAAAGTTTAAGAAAGATCTGAAAACTTACAATAGAAGAGTAATTACAGCCGTCACAAATAGGAGAAAACAGTAAAAACTAACAGCTCACCGTTTCTGGAACCCTAGGGGTCCTATTTATAGGATCTCGTATCACCCGATCGGTTGACAAGTCAACCGATCGGGTGATCCGTTACAGATAATAAACAGAAAACGGCGAACTTTCACCCGGTCATATGAACCGGTCGGTTGAGTTCTTGGAGTGACCGGTTGGATCTTGGCGCCATCGGGTGAAGGGATCGGTTGGGTGCCCGTGTCTTCGGCTCCTCAGCATCAGCTACAGATGAACCGATCGGGTGAGAGTCACCCGATCGGTTGGAATTTGGCTCGAAAAGACAGAGAATCGGCCCCCGTTGAACCGGCCTGTGAACCGGTCGAGTGACTTCCACTTGAGCTCCGGCTGAGAACGGGTGGTGCACGCGTGCATCACCCGATCGGTTGGAGATGACCAACCGACCGGGTGAGGGGCTGAAAGATGTAATCTTCATCGTTTGGCCCCCTGGATCACGCATGACTCCTCCCGTTGCTCTGTGGACTTGAGATATCGTCGTTAAACGTCCCCTACGCGGGCAATCTCCTGCAAACATGGAGAAACAAATAAACGTGAAAGAAAACGAGAGAATACGAGAAAACGAATAAAAGACGGCGGAAAATACGGAAAAACACGAGAGAAAACGTGCGTGAATATATGAAATATAAACGCACGTCAACCCTATGGACCCGATCTTTGAATTGTGACGAATTTATAGATTTGTTACTAGAATTGATAATGGTTAGGTTGTGATCGATTTATTACGAGTAGATAGGAATTCATATCGATTGGGATTTATAAGAGATTGGATCCCAATTGATAGGAAGGCCTACATATTCGATTTAGATTAATAATTGAAATTCTCTAGATTTGGTTTGGAAGAGATTGGACCAAATCTAGGATTTTTATTATAAATCTATACTAATATACGTTTGCAAGAGATTGGACGAATACAAACTACCATAACCTAGATTGTAGCTCGAGTTTGCTCAAGAGTGGGCTCGAGTTGCGATTGGACGATGATGTTGATCTTCACGCTAGCGGCTCAGGGTAGGGTTTGCACGAGAGTGGGCTCTATCCTAGGTTTGCTATAGACCGGCAATAGTGAGAGAGCGTGAGCTTGGTTCTACATTAAGTTGCGACTAGTTCACCTACATTCAAGCTTTGCAACAATGAAATTTATGATTCACAAGGATGAGAGACGGTCCGTAGTGGGGAATGTTGGACGCAACGATCTAGGATCTTTGGTTTGATGATGACAAACGTGTGCGCTAAGTGTGTTTCCGGATTGGCAAAACGGTAATTCTTGAAGGGATGACTAAGTCAACGTATTGGAGGAATTACTATCCACATAGCTAACGGATTTGGTCAAAGAGCTATACACAAAGCAATTTGACTTGGTCAATATGGAGGGAGATGAAATCTATTTGGGATTTGGTCAAATTAATTAGAGGGATGTGCTCAAATCTTATTCCAATTCCAACCTCTATTCAAATCCAAAATTACCTAACTTCATGGGATTCTCTCTTGCCGAAATACAAGATCCATCCCATAATCCTCATAACCGAAACCCTAAGGGAGTGCGACAAAAGAAAAAGAGAGAGAGAGAGAGAGCCGAAAAAAAATTATAAAAGGCAGCCGCATGTGTTTATGTGACATGCTCTTCAAAAAAAGGTGATAGGCAGCAAAAAAATTAACCACAAGCCGATCATCTTTGTGTTTCTCCAATCAAGAAGGTGGCCGGCAAATAGAAAAATCTCCAAGAGATTTATTTTTGTTGTTGTGTTGTTGATTCTCTCTGACTTGCATGAATTCTCCCAAGGCCGTCGTTTTTTGTGGGGTTCTTCATTTTTAATGAATCCCTAATAAATCCCAAGAACCCCAGACTTCTGCCCGTGCGTTGTGTGTTTTTGAGCAAACAAATTGTGAAGAGCCGCATGTTTTAATTTTACAAATCTTTGAAATCCCCAAGAGAGTTGCGCATTTTTTTTTGGAACGAATTTTTGGGTAGGGCCGAAGTTTTTTTTGTTGCTCTCCTCTTGGTGATCTCAAAACACAAATCCTTGTGCCTGATTTCTTTGTCTAGAATCTCAAAGAGCCATTCATTTAAAAAAATATCAAAGGGGATAATATTTCAAGTGCCTGACGTTTTTTTCTCCTCACTTTCAATGATCACAAAGGCAACACGTTTTTGACCATGCAACCATTTTTTTTAAAAGAGAAACTCACAGGATGAATTTACTTTGCATTTAATATTCTATCATTCAAAGTTAAGGAGTCTGCAGAATTTTTTCTTGTGCGGTTTTGTGTAGAAGGCCAGAATTTAAATTGATATCTGCGCATGCTCTCTCCTAATTTTGTTTTGTTTACAGGGACGCACATCTGCATGCCAAGTTGAAGATTAATCAAAGTAAGTTATTGATCTTGGTAATTAACTTATGATTAAGCCTTTGCCGTTTTGTTTGCAGGGCAACACAATATTTGCTGAGCAAATCTTCAGGAGCCGCACTCAATTTCTCAATGCCGAATTTTTAAAGCCAAGGTTGTGTGCAAGATATTCGTGTGCCATCATTTAGGAAATCTTGTTGTCGCAAGTTTCAATCTTTGGCGAAAGGCGCAAATTTCATCGATGGGGGGCAAACTATTGAGGGGACATCAAAGACTACTACTTGTCAGACTCAGATCTGACTCGTGCTTATTGGCGAAGACATCGATGCTACACAATTTGAGCTTCCTAAACTTTATACTTTATTATTTTGTGTAGCAATTGTGATAGATCTTCGTAGGGGAAACTTTACCAATATTTTGTGACTATTTTGGGACTTGTCTGGTTGGGGCTAGACAAGTGGGACCCAGCTAGTTTGGGACTAGCTGGTAGAACGCGTTACTAGGATTGATAGTGAGAGGAAATACTGTGTGTGGGGTACTGAGAGCCTGACGAATGTAGATATGTAGAGGGTGCTCTGAGCGTGCTCTAACTTGTGGTTTTGTACCTATTGCACTATTCAATACTAGTAACTGCTTTGGGGGCTGGAGTAGGTCGTTGGGACGACCGATCCAGGGTATATCTGTGCGTACTCTGTGATTGTCTCTGATTTACTCTGGTTGTGCTCATTACTGCGTGTGATTTCTCGTGGGTTGCGCGAGAATTTTTTATTAGCATATTCACCCCCCTTAGGCTAGGATCCAGATCCAACATGGAATTCCTATCCCTAGACGCTTTATTATATTGATATCTTCTCGCTATTTGAACGATTGTGACAATAACATCAAAACTATTCTTGTTCTCTTGATAGCTAGGTAATCAAAGTATGATACTGTCATTTGTCATCCCTGTGTTCGATACCCACTTGCTACTACACCATACGCTTGCGGTAAGACTACAAATCGTTTTCCTGGTGTATATCTGGACGCGATCAAGTTTTTGGCACCGTTGCCGGGGATCATGATTTGACAGTGGTTGACTTTTCTTACCCGGCTATATCTCACTTTCTTTCTTTATTTTTCCTTTTTGACTTTGTTTGATGCCCAATTTACGTGCTCTCCCAGTATTTTCCATAGAATCTTAAGCAGGTAACATGGGAGACGCGATTATGAGGACTGAGTCTAGCCCGGGAGATAATGATTCCTTCACAGCTCTTCTGAAGGAACATGTTGATGAGGTCCAAACCACATGGGCTTTTACCATTGATATCGAGGACCCCATTGAGCAACTATTTGCTAGCTTTGTGATGGATCAAATCTCTCAGGAAGGGACTATCGAGGGCAACATTAAAGTCGATGTGAGGGATGACAGGTTGTACTTTGAAGACAGTAGAGCATGCATCGAAGAGTACTACACTCCTGAGGAGTCCACTTGGTATGCCAAGATTCAGGGAAGTACACTTTACGATCCTCTCTCTGATATTTATGAACCCACTGACACATCTCTTGATCTCAGGTGTGGACCGGAGCAAAGTGGCAGCCCTATCGACGTCAACGCGGAGCTATGCAGTATCTACTCCGATGCACCATCCTCACCAAGAAGCGAATATGAGCCTGCATACGAGAGCCCACTCCCAGAGCAGTAACTAAACTCAAATGTTACAGAAGAGGCCAAGCTTTCACAAGAAGAGGAACTAGGGGGTACATCGCCCCCTGAGGTAGAACTGAAACAATTACCTCCGAATTTAAGGTATGCCTTCTTGGGTAATAAACTAACCTATCCGGTAATTGTTAATGCCCACCTCAACCATGCCCAGCTTGAGAGAATGTTAGATGTCCTTAGGAGTCATAGGATGTCCTTGGCTACACCATTTCTGATCTAAAAGGAATAAGCCCTAGGCTTTGTACGCATAGAATCCACTTAGAAAACACTGAAGCCACCTCCATAGAGCCTCAAAGGCGGTTAAATCCTAATATGAATGAGGTGGTTAAGAAGGAAATCCTTAAATTGCTTGAAGCCGACATTATCTATCCTATCTCAGATAGTAGATGGGTTAGCCCTGTTCATGTCGTCCCTAAAAAGGGGGGATGACCGTCATAAAAACGATAAGGGAGAACCCATCTCCACACGCACTATCACGGGATGGCGAATGTGTATTGATTACATAAAATTAAATAAAGCAACCCGGAAAGACCATTACCCATTGCCCTCCTTCATTGATCAAATGCTAGAGCGCATAGCTAAACATAAATTCTTTTGCTATTTGGATGGGTATTCGGGATTCTTTTAGATCCCCTTGCATGAAGATGACCAAGAAAAGATTACTTTCACATGTCCCTATGGCACATATGCCTACCGTAGAATGCCCTTCGGACTTTGTAATGCTCCCGCCACCTTCCAAAGGTGCATGGCGTCCATCTTTTCTGACTATATTAAAAACATTATGGAAGTCTTCATGGATGATTTTTCTGTCTATGGTAGCGAGTTTGATTCATGTTTGGCTAATCTTACTAAATTTCTTAAAAGATGCCAACAAAATAATCTCACTCTTAATTGGGAGAAATGTCATTTTATTGTCACAGAGGGGATAGTTCTTGGGCACCTTGTTTCATCTAGAGGGATTGAGGTTGATAAGGCGAAAATTGAGGTAATCGAAAAACTCCCTCCTCCTATTAATGTTAAGGACATTAGAGGCTTTCTTTGGCATGCGGGATTTTACCGCCGCTTTATCAAGGATTTTGTCTTAATTCCCCGACCTCTTACCGCCTTACTTGCTAAAGATGCTCCGTTTGTCTTTTCAGGAGAGTGCTTGCAAGCATTTAATACATTGAAGGAAGCCCTTATTTTCGCACCTATTATACAACCGCCAGACTGTAGCCTTCCCTTCGAGCTTATGTGTGATGCAAGTGACCAAGCAATCGGAGCGGTGCTAGGACAAAGGAAGGACAAAAGACTTCATGCAATATTCTATGCAAGCAAAACATTGGACGAGGCACGGAAAAATTACACCACCACCGAGAAAGAGCTCTTGGTGGTTGTCTACTCCATCGAAAAGTTTTGCTCCTACCTCCTTGGATCCAAAGTGATTGTGCACACCGACCATGCGGCATTAAAGTATCTACTAAGCAAAAAAGAGGCCAAGCCAAGATTAATAAGATGGATACTTTTGTTGCAAGAATTTGACTTGGAGATCAAAGACAAGAAGGGCACGAACAATGTAGTGGCGGACCACTTGTCTAGACTTGTTCGTGATGAGAAGGATGAAAGCCTACCAATTGATGACACTTTTGTCGACGAGAAGTTGTTCGCCATTAGACCCGGAGAAGTACCTTGGTATGCGGATTATGTGAACTATTTGGCTTGCAGGATAAAACCATGCGGGATGGCCACAACAAAAATGGAGGTTCATGCACGAAGTCTGCAACTATTTTTGGGAAGACCCGTACATCTTCAAGATATGCAAGGATGGTATTATACGGAGGTGTGTTTCAAAGGAAGAGGCCACATCTATCATCTCACATTTTCATGATATGCCTTGCGGAGGACACCACACCGCCTCCAAAACCACCGCAAAGATATTATAGAGCGGGTTCTTTTGGCCGACCATGTTCAAGGATACGCATGACTTCGTCAAGCATTGCGATAGATGCCAACGGACAGGAAATATATCCAAACAGAACGAGATGCCGATGAAACCCATCCTAGAAATTGAGCTATTTGATTATTGGAGAGTGCATTTTATGGGGCCTTTTCCGTCAAGCAAGGGAAACAAGTATATCCTATTAGCGGTGGACTACGTCTCAAAATGGGGAGAAGCCATTGCCACCCCCAACTAACGATGCAAGAGTGGTATCCAAATTCTTGAAGCAAAACATCTTCCCGCTCTTTGGAGTGCCACGTACTTTGATAAGCGATGGGGGGAGTCATTTTATAGAAATTAAGTTTGAAGCCATGTTGAAGAAGTACGGGGTGAATCATAGAATCGGTATGGCATACCACCGTCAGACGAGTGGACAAGTGGAGGTGTCGAACCGGGAGATTAAACAAATTCTAGAGAAGACCGTCTATAGATCTAGAAAGGATTGGTCCATGAAATTGAATGATGCACGATAGACATATCGAACGGCCTTTCGCACTCCCATTGGCACCACCCCCTACTGTCTTGTTTATGGGAAAGCTTGTCATTTACCGGTGGAGATGGAACATCGCGCATATTGGGCTATCAAGACCTTTAATTATGACTACAAGAGTGCGGCGGTGAGGCGACTCTTAGACATCAATGAGCTTGACGAGATTAGGCGGGACGCTTACGAGAGCTCAAGGATTTACAAGGAAAGAACTAGTTCTTCACGACGCACGCATCACCGTTACGGACTTCAAGGTCAGAGACAAGGTACTCTTATACAATTCTAGACTCCGACTTTTTCCCAGAAAGCTAAGATCACGATGGTCCGGATCATTCACAATTAGACACATGCAACCGGGGGGAGCCTTTGAGTTGGAAGGAAAAGACAGTGCCACATTCAAGGTAAATGGACAACGGTTCAAGGATTATTCCAAAGGAGCCCCTACCGGTGAAGTGAATAGCATATATCTACTCAAGCGATGGTCCCATGATCTTTCATACCTCCTCGATGAGATGATTGATGAAGCTATACCACATTCTATTGGCGCCCTAACAATGACGGCTCCGAAGAAGGCCAATCTTCTAGTGATGGAGAAAAGTTGGAGGACCCGCCGGATAGCTCTATGGTTGATGAAAAAGACGACGCCGATGTCGCAAGAATTAGGGATCTCTGCAAGCTCTCCACGGCCAACAATTTGAAGAAAGCTCCGTCGGATAAGAGATCGGCATCACCGGTGAAGAAAAAGAATGGTACAAGCTCAATCGTCACGACCCGCTTCCCAAAAATGTGGAGGCGAAGCGTGAGAAGGTCCGCTCAGACTTGAAGCTACAAAGCCGCAAGTCCGATAAGCGTCAATCACTTTAAACTGCAGGTCCTTGCAACGCGAAACGAAACAAAGATAATAATAACGAAAGAGACAAAAAGAACATCTCAGAATATCCATAATAATAAATCTCAACAACGCAGAAAACCCACCAGGCTACAAATAAAAGAGTCTAAAAGAGGCCTAGCATGGCCAACAAAGTACAAAGTACGAAAAGAAAAAGGTGCAAGCACCGACATCTAACAGCAACCTAAAGCAAAGCAAGTAAAATCAGTCTCTAAGACTGGTCTCCGGTGTCCTCGAACTCCTCAACGAACGTAGGCTCGGGCTCAGCGTCAGCAAACACCTCGTCCTCAGCAACTGTCTCTGGCTCAGGGTCTAACATGCGGCACCCAAAAGAGCAAGGGGCACATGTCAGCAAGTCTGGAAGACTTGTGCAAGTGAAACTGAAAGTGGGGAAAGTAAAGCAGCCTAGCAGTTCTAGCATGATGCAATGACATGGCAGTTAAAGTAATGAGTGCAACAGGTAAAGTAAAGTAAAGTAAAGTAAAGTAAAGTACGAGCATGGCATGGCATTCACAAGGCAAGTACAAGACAAGTAAAGAAAGCACCTCGTGCACAGAGATTCCGCCTTTTGGCTAGAGTGGCTGCGCGGGCCAACTCCTAAGCTCAAGCGAACGTTTATCCCTACCCCTCCACGTGTATCGAGCCAGGGCATTACCCCCGAACACGGAATGCTCGCTTCTGGACCACGAGCCAGGAAGTGTGTAAACAAGTATGGCATAGGGGTGCACCTAGCCGGACAAGTAGTACAAGGACAAGTATTGTAGCGTGTGCTACGATGCAACAATCAATGCATGGATGACATGGCATGGCAAGTAGTAAAGCGTACAAGTAAGAAAAGTAAACATGACAGTTTAGCATGCATGAATGACAAGTTTAAGGGTTGAATCTAGCTTCGTTGTCAAGCTAGATCATTTAGGTGACGGATCTAGTTTCGTTGTCAAACTAGATCAAGTAGGCGTCTAGCCAGCTATCATTTCACTGACTAGTCTCTTTTACGCTAAAAGCAAGGAATTGGCCTAAAAACATGGCCCTACACAAGAGTTGGCAAGTTTCACTTGCCTGCAACTATCACGTCAAGAAAACACCGTCCAACGAGTCCAAAGTCACGATTCCTACGTGCACAAGTCCACCGGCCTACATCCGTTTTATTAATCTTGATTAGTGGATTCTAAAACATTTAAAATACTTTAAAATACTGATTTTTAGTCTTGATTAGCATGCAATTGGGTTGGGGGTCCTAGGGGTGCAAAACGTTACCTCAACACGACGCGAAAGCTACACCGGCGTCGGGTAGCGACGCCGGGGGTTGGAATAATAAGATCGCGCTCCAAGTCCAGATTCCAATTAGATTCCTCGCTGGAAATTCAGAGCAATCAACCCGGGGCGACGATTCCAGATTCCAAAGCTCGTACGTGCGACGACGGGCTACGACGTGCGACGACGTCGTACGCGGCAAGTCGTCGAAGAGAACGTACCAAAGTGGGGCCCACAGTAGTCCTAGGGGCCTTTGGGGAACCCACAATAGCTCTGGAGAACTTGGGGGGCCCACGGAGGCAAGCGGTGCGACGGATGCGGGGTTGCGACAAGTGGCCGTCGGTCGTACACAGCCAATGCGGGGACTTGGCTCGGTCAGACACGGTGGGCGGCGCTGTTGCAGCGTTGGGGTCGGTCGCAGTAGCGGGGGCGGGTGTTTCCTTCGGTCAGACACGCTGGGGGCTTCGGTCGTTCGCTTGGGATGCGGGGTTGCAGCGTTGCAGCGATGCAGCGCTCGGGCGCTCGGTCACAGCGGCCGCTTCCTTCGGTCGGGCACGGAGCGGAGCGGGGCGACAGAGCGGGCGACAAGCGGGGGTCGGTGCGGAGCGGGGCGACCGGTCAGAGCGGGCCAAGCGATCGGTCAGGTCGATGGAACGGAGCGGGAGTGCTGCAGCGTGCGGAGCGGCTTGGGTGCGGGAGGGGGCTTCGGTCGGAGCGGGCGAACGGGGCGATTTTCCTCGGTCGTGCGGGGGCTGAACGTCGCAACGTTGCGACGATTCGTCGCAACGTCCAAAATGACTTTGGAAGAGGCTAGGGCTAATTTCTTTGGAAAAATAGGACTTGCTAGGGGTTGCTTATATAGTATAGGTGGGTTGACTTGGTCTAGGGCTAAATCTAATAGGATTAGAATTCAAAAAGATTTGAAATTTGAATTTAAACTTCTCCAACCCAATCTAGGATTTGACCAGGTCCAAATGAGCTGGAAATTGGCTCAAAAATTCTTTAAAACGTTTTAAACTCAAATAAATTTCATTTGGCCGAAATTAATTTAAAAATAAATTATTTAAAATAATATAAAACTTGTAAAAATTATAAAAGTGGTCAAATAAACTCCAAAAATTATAAAATAAATATCGTTGTGATCGTGGCGACGAATGTGAGCTAATTAAGAAGACGGATCTCAAATTCGACGTCGGACGACGAAACTAAAAATAGAAACGTCTCCCGTCAAAGTGAAAATCGTCACGTCTCATCGAGTGAGTTTAAATTGTGGGAAAACGACTCGAGAAGTGTCGTTCCAGGATAGTGCCACTATTTAATACTCTCAGAGACGTTCGCAACGGCATATCACACAAAAGTGTTCACAAACAAATATATTCTAAAATAAACACGTGCACGGCCAAAAGCACGTGCACGAACGAAGTACAACGGAAATGTACCGTTACATCCTCCCCACCTTAGAAATGATTCCATCCTCGGAATCAACATCAAGCACTGCTCGGGAAAAGGTGCGGGAAGCGCTCTCTCATCTCATCTTCACGCTCCCAGGTAGACTCACCGGGGGAACCGTGACGCCACTGCACTCGAACCAAGTCGACGGTCTTATTCCTCAGCTGCTTCTGTCGACGATCCAGAATCTCAACGGGCTGCTGATCATAAGACAGATCCGGACGAACCGTAATCTCTGAGAAATCCACAGCGTGAGAGGGATCACTAACGTATCGGCGCAACTGAGATACGTGAAATACGTCGTGAACTCCCACAAGCGACGGTGGCAACGCCAAGCGATAAGCCACAGCCCCAACTCTCTCCAGAACATCGAACGGTCCAATGAACCTCGGACTCAGCTTGCCTCTCTTCCCGAATCGAATAACTCCGCGGTTCGGAGAAATCTTCAGGAATACATGATCGCCAGGCTGAAACTCCAAAGGCCTCCGTTTAGCATCCGCCCAATGCTTGAAACGGTCCTGCGCAATCCTCAGCTTCTCTCGAATATTCCTCACAACATCCACGGCCTCCACGATCATCTCCGGTCCTAACAGCTCCCGATCTCCAACGTCATCCCAGCTCAGTGGCGATCGACATTTCTTTCCGTATAGCGCGGCGAAAGGCGCCATTCCAATACTCGCCTGGTAGCTGTTATTGTAGGCAAACTCAACGTGATGGAGATGATCCTCCCAAGATCCCTTAAAGTCCAACATGCAAGCTCGCAACATATCCTCCAAAATCTGAATCGTCCTCTCGGACTGGCCATCCGTCTGCGGGTGGTACGCCGTGCTGAAACTCAGACTCGTACCCAAGCTCTTCTGCAGACTCTGCCAAAACTGAGATGTGAATCTCGTGTCTCTGTCCGACACGATACTCACGGGGACTCCGTGAAGTCGTACGATCTCCTGCACGATTCACGTTACATCACTATCTAAACTAGGAAAAGGAAATGGAAACGGAGAGTAAACGAATTTACCTCCATGTATCTCCTCGCTAGCGTCTCGGTAGACTGTCCTACTCGGAAAGGAATAAAGTGCGCAGATTTGGTCAATCGGTCTACGATCACCCAAATCGCGTCGTTCTGCTTCGGACTCCGAGGTAGTCCAGTCACGAAATCCATAGTGATGTGCTGCCACTTCCACTCCGGAATCGGAAGCGGTTGTAGCAACCCTGCCCTACGCTGATGCTCCGCCTTTACTTGTTGGCAAACCAAACACTTGGCTACACTCCGAGCCACACTTCTCTTCATACCATGCCACCAAAAGTTCAGACGAAGATCCTTGTACATCTTGGTCCCACCAGGATGCACAGAATACGGCGAACTGTGTGCCTCGACCAATAATTCCTCTCTGATATCTCCAGCCGGCACACACAACCTGGCTCCAAATCTCAACGAGCCATCCTCGTGAATCAAGAAGTCAGTCCGCAGACCGGCTTCCACCTGCTCCCGAATCATCACTAGCTTAGCATCTCCAGCCTGTCCAGCCTTGATCCTATCCACGATCGTCGATTGTATCTGCATGCTCATCATCGTAGAAGTCTCTCCAGGAAGAATAATCTCGATACCGGTCTCGCAAAAGTCCTGCTGCAGTCTCCACTGCGACGTCAACATCATCACCGCTGGAAGTCTGCTCAGCGCATCCGGAACTACATTCACCTTGCCAGGGTGATACTGCAAGTCAATCTCATAGTCTGCCATGAGCTCCAACCATCGACGCTGTCGCATGTTGAGCTCCTTCTATGTAAAGATATACTTCAAGCTTTTGTGATCGGTGAAGATCTTCACCTTCTCACTCAGCAGGAAGTGCCTCCAAATCTTCAGCGCAAACACGACGGCAGCCAACTCCAAATCATGTGTCGGGTAATTCTTCTCATGAGCCTTAAGCTGACGAGAAGCATACGCAACCACATGCCCGTGCTGATGCAACACACATCCAAGACCCTTTCCAGAAGCATCGCAAAAGATCTCGAATCCTCCACTCCGATCAGGCACAGCAAGAACGGGGGCAGTCGTCAACCTCTCCTTCAGAATACCAAAAGCCTTCTCGCAATCCTCAGACCAAACATAAGGTACATCCTTCCGCGTAAGTCTGGTCATCGGCTCAGCAATCCGAGAGAAGTCCTTAATGAAACGTCGGTAATAGCCTGCGAGTCCCAGGAAACTCCGAATCTCAGACGCCGACTGCGGAACCGGCCACTCTCTGATAGCCACAATCTTCTCGGGATCCACAGAAATTCCATCACCAGACACCACATGCCCGAGAAAAGCAATTCTATCCAGCCAGAACTCGCACTTGGAATACTTAGCATACAAACGATGCTTCCTCAAGATCTCCAACACTGTCCTCAAGTGCGAGGCATGCTCTTCCTCCGACTTTGAATAGATCAGAATATCGTCAATGAAGATGACGACGAACTTGTCTAAAAAGTCGTAGAAGACCAAATTCATCAGGTTCATAAAGACTGCGGGTGCATTGGTTACGCCGAAGGGCATAACCACGAACTCGTAGTGACCATACTTCGTCCTGAAAGCTGTCTTCGGGATGTCGTCCTTCTTCACCTTAAGCTGATGGTAGCCACTTCTCAAATCCAATTTAGAGAACACCCTCGATCCTCCGAGCTGATCAAAGATGTCATCTATCCGTGGCAAGGGATATTTATTCTTGATAGTCACAGCATTCAGCTCCCGGTAATCCACGCACATGCGACGCGAGCCGTCCTTCTTCTTCACCAGTAACACCGGTGCTCCCCACGGGGACACACTGGGATTGATGTATCCTTTCTGCAAAAGCTCGTCCAGTTGCCTACGCAACTCCTCCAACTCTGCTGGAGCCATCCGATACGGCGCCTTCGAAATAGGCTGCGCTCCCGGCATAAGATCGATCGAAAACTCGAGAGCTCGATCGGGTGGTAATCCAGACATCTCCTCAGGGAAGACGTCGTCGAATTCACGTACCACAGCTGGTCTATCCTGCTCCATCTGCATCGCAACAAGCTCCACCGGCTTGGCCCGAAATCGGACAGGGCCAAGCGAACTGCTACCTCGACTGAACTCAAACACCGAATGTCCGGGGATCTCGAACACCACCTTCTTCCTCTGACAATCGATCGTAGCATAGAAGCTCGCAAGCCAATCCATCCCGAGCACGGCATCGTAATTGATGATGTCGTGGACAATAAAGTCAGCGTAAAGCTCATGTCCACAGACCACCAAAGGGCAAGAAGTGCACCCACGATGCACCGAGATCACGCCATTTCCCGTGAAGATGTTCCAACTCTTGGGAAGAGGGGAAGTCGTCAAGGAATGCTTCTCAACGAAGCTTCGCGAGATAATGCACATTGATGCACCTGAGTCAAAGAGGACTCATGCAGGAAATGTGCACACCAAAATCACACCTAACAAATAATCTAACGATCAAGCCCTATTCTAACAAACAATCATATGCAATCAATTCAAACGTAAACTAACAATCAAGTTATCTAAGGAAGGAAATAACTAGTTTGAGGGTTACCTGCGATAACCTCATCCGTAGCCTCGTTCTCCACTGCCGTCATCAGGTAAGCCTGCCTCCTCGGCTGCACGGCCTGCTGAAAGGCCTGCCTCTGAGGAGCGAGAGGTGCTCCACGACCTGCAGGTACAAGTGCTCTCTGCTGCAACGGCTGTGCGGCAACGGGATCCTTCCAGGGTTGCTTAGAAATCGGGCAGTCCTTCATAGCATGAGTAGGGTCTCTACAAACCAGGCACTGCCCCAACATCTTCCTACACTGATCCTTGAAATGCCCGGTCTTGCCACAGAAATGGCAAGTCTTCACAACAGGCCCACCTGGCTTCTTGAACTGCACCGTCTGGGTAGGCCTAGTCCCAGGCCTAGCCACTCCTCTGACCTGCTCCATAGGCCTCTTCCCAGCTCCAGAAATCAGTCCTCTCTTCTGCTTCGCAATCTTCTCCTGTCTCCGAGCGGCTACCAGCAACTTCTGATATGACTCCATGTCCGACGTAGACACCAGACTCTGCAAGTCTAGAGAAAGACCCTGCAGAAACTTCTGAGCCTTCTCCTCAGCATCCTCTACCATCTTCGGCGCGAAGCGGCTCAATCTAGTAAACTCCTGGTGGTACTGGTCCACCGTCAGACTCCCCTGCTTCAGCTCAATGAAGCGCTGCACCATCTCCCTCCTAGCAGCCTTCGGAAAGTACTCCTCATCGAATCTAGCCTTGAAAGTAGCCCAAGGTATAGGGCTCACCAACAGCGCCTCCTCTGCATCCCACCAGTTTCGGGCATTATCCTTCAGCTGCCTCTTTGCCAGATCAACCCATCCAGCCGGGTTGACCTTCGACATCTTCAGATTATCCTCAGTGTTTCTGATCCACTCCTCTGCAGCCATCGGTCCTTCAGATCCATCAAAGTACGTCGGGCCCAGCTCCCGAAACTGCTTTGCTCCTGGCTCATGGCGAGGAGCACTCTGAGTGTTCTGGAGCATGCCCTGCTGTACCTGCATCATCTGATGCATCATCCTCATGATCTCAGCATTGGTGGGCTCTCTATCCGGCTCCTCAGCACGATTGGGCCCACTGCCAGATCGGGTCTGTCGTCGTCCAGCATCTAATGACATAGGAAACGAGCAAACAAATTAGACTCATAGCTTAATGACTTGGATGTTGCTATTTATTTAATGGATATTCCGTTTATTATCGTTGTTCCGTTAGTTCGCAATCGCAAGAAGAGGACCTGCATGAGCCACCAACAAAACCTGTCACGACCCGCTTCCCAAAAATGTGGAGGCGAAGCGTGAGAAGGTCCGCTCAGACTTGAAGCTACAAAGCCGCAAGTCCGATAAGCGTCAATCACTTTAAACTGCAGGTCCTTGCAACGCGAAACGAAACAAAGATAATAATAACGAAAGAGACAAAAAGAACATCTCAGAATATCCATAATAATAAATCTCAACAACGCAGAAAAGCCACCAGGCTACAAATAAAAGAGTCTAAAAGAGGCCTAGCATGGCCAACAAAGTACAAAGTACGAAAAGAAAAAGGTGCAAGCACCGACATCTAACAGCAACCTAAAGCAAAGCAAGTAAAATCAGTCTCTAAGACTGGTCTCCGGTGTCCTCGAACTCCTCAACGAACGTAGGCTCGGGCTCAGCGTCAGCAAACACCTCGTCCTCAGCAACTGTCTCTGGCTCAGGGTCTAACATGCGGCACCCAAAAGAGCAAGGGGCACATGTCAGCAAGTCTGGAAGACTTGTGCAAGTGAAACTGAAAGTGGGGAAAGTAAAGCAGCCTAGCAGTTCTAGCATGATGCAATGACATGGCAGTTAAAGTAATGAGTGCAACAGGTAAAGTAAAGTAAAGTAAAGTAAAGTAAAGTACGAGCATGGCATGGCATTCACAAGGCAAGTACAAGACAAGTAAAGAAAGCACCTCGTGCACAGAGATTCCGCCTTTTGGCTAGAGTGGCTGCGCGGGCCAACTCCTAAGCTCAAGCGAACGTTTATCCCTACCCCTCCACGTGTATCGAGCCAGGGCATTACCCCCGAACACGGAATGCTCGCTTCTGGACCACGAGCCAGGAAGTGTGTAAACAAGTATGGCGTAGGGGTGCACCTAGCCGGACAAGTAGTACAAGGACAAGTATTGTAGCGTGTGCTACGATGCAACAATCAATGCATGGATGACATGGCATGGCAAGTAGTAAAGCGTACAAGTAAGAAAAGTAAACATGACAGTTTAGCATGCATGAATGACAAGTTTAAGGGTTGAATCTAGCTTCGTTGTCAAGCTAGATCATTTAGGTGACGGATCTAGTTTCGTTGTCAAACTAGATCAAGTAGGCGTCTAGCCAGCTATCATTTCACTGACTAGTCTCTTTTACGCTAAAAGCAAGGAATTGGCCTAAAAACATGGCCCTACACAAGAGTTGGCAAGTTTCACTTGCCTGCAACTATCACGTCAAGAAAACACCGTCCAACGAGTCCAAAGTCACGATTCCTACGTGCACAAGTCCACCGGCCTACATCCGTTTTATTAATCTTGATTAGTGGATTCTAAAACATTTAAAATACTTTAAAATACTGATTTTTAGTCTTGATTAGCATGCAATTGGGTTGGGGGTCCTAGGGGTGCAAAACGTTACCTCAACACGACGCGAAAGCTACACCGGCGTCGGGTAGCGACGCCGGGGGTTGGAATAATAAGATCGCGCTCCAAGTCCAGATTCCAATTAGATTCCTCGCTGGAAATTCAGAGCAATCAACCCGGGGCGACGATTCCAGATTCCAAAGCTCGTACGTGCGACGACGGGCTACGACGTGCGACGACGTCGTACGCGGCAAGTCGTCGAAGAGAACGCACCAAAGTGGGGCCCACAGTAGTCCTAGGGGCCTTTGGGGAACCCACAATAACTCTGGAGAACTTGGGGGGCCCACGGAGGCAAGCGGTGCGACGGATGCGGGGTTGCGACAAGTGGCCGTCGGTCGTACACAGCCAATGCGGGGACTTGGCTCGGTCAGACACGGTGGGCGGCGCTGTTGCAGCGTTGGGGTCGGTCGCAGCAGCGGGGGCGGGTGTTTCCTTCGGTCAGACACGCTGGGGGCTTCGGTCGTTCGCTTGGGATGCGGGGTTGCAGCGTTGCAGCGATGCAGCGCTCGGGCGCTCGGTCACAGCGGCCGCTTCCTTCGGTCGGGCACGGAGCGGAGCGGGGCGACAGAGCGGGCGACAAGCGGGGGTCGGTGCGGAGCGGGGCGACCGGTCAGAGCGGGCCAAGCGATCGGTCAGGTCGATGGAACGGAGCGGGAGTGCTGCAGCGTGCGGAGCGGCTTGGGTGCGGGCGGGGGCTTCGGTCGGAGCGGGCGAACGGGGCGATTTTCCTCGGTCGTGCGGGGGCTGAACGTCGCAACGTTGCGACGATTCGTCGCAACGTCCAAAATGACTTTGGAAGAGGCTAGGGCTAATTTCTTTGGAAAAATAGGACTTGCTAGGGGTTGCTTATATAGTATAGGTGGGTTGACTTGGTCTAGGGCTAAATCTAATAGGATTAGAATTCAAAAAGATTTGAAATTTGAATTTAAACTTCTCCAACCCAATCTAGGATTTGACCAGGTCCAAATGAGCTGGAAATTGGCTCAAAAATTCTTTAAAACGTTTTAAACTCAAATAAATTTTATTTGGCCGAAATTAATTTAAAAATAAATTATTAAAAATAATATAAAACTTGTAAAAATTATAAAAGTGGTCAAATAAACTCCAAAAATTATAAAATAAATATCGTTGTGATCGTGGCGACGAATGTGAGCTAACTAAGAAGACGGATCTCAAATTTGACGTCGGACGACGAAACTAAAAATAGAAACGTCTCCCGTCAAAGTGAAAATCGTCACGTCTCATCGAGTGAGTTTAAATTGTGGGAAAACGACTCGAGAAGTGTCGTTCCAAGATAGTGCCACTATTTAATACTCTCAGAGACGTTCGCAACGGCATATCACACAAAAGTGTTCACAAACAAATATATTCTAAAATAAACACGTGCACGGCCAAAAGCACGTGCACGAACGAAGTACAACGGAAACGTACCGTTACAATCTTGGGGGACTCATCCCCCAACACTACCCATGATGAGGGGAAGCCGAGAAATGCCAAAGAACAATAATAATTAAATCCAAGTGGCCTTCCCGGTAAGTTTGACGCGCTCTCACATGCGCCGAACATTGCGCACTAAACGAATATCTTAAAGGGTCGAGCTCAAGACCTTAAACGAGTGCTTGTCAGGAGGTAACCCGATGGTTTTACATTATTTTTAGTCGAATTCTATTTTTGTTTTAAATCTTTATTAGTGTTTAGAGTCTAGAGTCAATAAAAATCGTGAAAACAGGCTCTATTTTTCATGACATGAGATGGAGAACGAAGAACCATTTAAATGGAGGATGACCATGGCAAGAGAGAGCGCTCCAGAAACGCACTCAGGCATCAGGAGAAGGAACAAACTGACAGGAAGACGAAAAATAGAAAGTGGCGCAAAAACAGAGAGTCGGTGCAGAAAACAGGAAGCCACTCGGTCGAGTGAACTTTTCACGCGGCTGAGTGAAGACTCTGCTCGGTCGAGTAGGGTACTGATCAGGGAAGATCCTACATACCACTCTCTGTTATTTTCTGTGATCTACAGTATTTATTTGCCACTAAGCCGAGTGACTATGCTACTCGGCCGAGTGAATCTGATACCCTCCACGCTTCAAAATCACTGAGTGGCCGTTCCACTCGGCCGAGTGGAACTTGTCCACTCGGCCGAGTAGGGAAAGCTACTCGGTCGAGTCGTAACTATAGGGAGATTTCGAAAAAAATTAAACGCTGAGCCATTCGGCCGAGTGAACGCGTCACTCGGCCGAGTCGTCCAACTTTATATACCCAGCGGGCGCGGCACGATTTCCAAAACGCTCAAAAAGTTCCCAATTCGCCCGATGCCGCTTCGTCTCCCCCCTCTTCGCCCAAGCGACGCTGCGTCACCCTTCGCCCGAGCTACTCGTCATTGGTCGACCGCCGCCCCCACATCAGTCGCTGACGACGCTCTGCCCCCTGCACCCGCCGGCGCCGCTGCCCCTTCGACGTACACACCCCCATTTCCTCCCCAAATTCCTATTTCTTCTCCATTTCTCCAAATCGTAAGCCCATTACGCCCAAAACGAAATTAATTCTCATATATATCTATCATTCCCTAACTTCCCCAATATATATTGATATTCATTGCTGATTTGATCATTTGTGTTACAGGCTAGCTTGGGGGAGCTTTGGGGAGATTCAGAATGCCTAGGAGCTTCGCGTAAGAGGCGATTCTTTGCACACTCCCATTATTTGCTCGCGCGTCGTGCTCGGGTATACTCGTTCCATTATTTTAGCACTTCGCATATTATCTTGGGTGGGCACGACTCACGGGCCACATGCCCCCCACGTCTTAGGCCACGCACTCGGGAGCCCGCTTCCAAGCGAAAGAGGTCAGGCGATCCTGCCTCCTCTTCCGTTAGGGCAGACTCCCTGCCACCTATCCCGCCACAACCTACACAGCTGCCTCCGACCACACCCATTCCACCACAGGCACAGCCTGTCCCCGCTATCGATGCAATGGGAACAATTTTTGGGCAACGTTGAGGAAACTGTACATTGCATTCAGTTGCAGCCCTTTCAAGCATTTGTTAACTAGCCACCTGAGAATTACTCTGTTAAGATCCAGATACATTTATAACATTGCATTGGATATAATTATATCCATCTTTTAGATATTCCAAATTGATTGCTCACGAAATTTCTCACGAAATTTCTATTTCTTTGGCTAGATTTGTCCATGAATCCTCATAGCATATCTAAATTACTTTGTAAAAAGCTCCAACTTTTTATATGTTTCAACGTGTTTGTTGTGCTTCAACGATGATAGTTCAAGACAAGCATTACAAAAAATATCTAAATAATCGAGGTGCCCACATCATTTGCTCTTCTGGCTGATACCCACCTATAGAGACAGTGTTCACGTTAGAAAATCATATCTTCTGCGTTTTTGAGGCATTGGGACAAGCTTAGGGACAGGTTCTATTGTGATTTTGCAATGGTGGTGGACATCTTTCTGGAGAATTTTGGTGCATTTTATAATTTTCAGAACTTGGACATCTTTCTCTCTTTCTCCCGTTATCCGAGCCATATTAATCTCTATCTTTCAGTAGTATTCGCAATGTTGAAGAACATGAAGGATACAGTCGCGAGTCAGAGTGAAGCAGAAGAGGAAGAGCATGCTCAAAGAATCTCCCTCGCAACGTAGATTGATCATAGAATTATCTTTCTTTTTCTTTTTTTTCTATTGATTTTTTTATTTTTGTTGATTTGGGTAATTATTGATATCGATATTGATGATGTATAAGCATGATGGACGGGGCGATACGTGGCGATCACGGTTCTATTTCTGTTAATTTCTTGGTTTCCTTCTTCTAAATTTATAATAGATTGGATTCAGTCTAATATTTGTTTTTTATTTTCCTTTTTTTCTTTTGGTGGGTTGAATTCAATCGCTGATGCAATGCATTGTAGCTGGGTAAGTTTTTATCTAATGCAAAAAATACAATTATCCAAATTTAATGAGTTTTTATAATTTTGGGGAATTTTTTTAAAAAATTTGAAGGGGCATATGATTATGAAGCAGATGCAGCTCATGCATATGACTTAGCAGCATTGAAGTAATGGGGCCATGACACCATGCTCAACTTCCCGGTATCATTTTCAATTTTTTGCATTAAATTTTGTCTTTGTTATTTTCATTTTATATATGATTCATCTGGCATTTATTTTTTTATTTTTTTATTTTTGGTTTTTAGGAAAGGAGATGTGAAATATTTATTCGGAGAGGGGACTGTGGGAGAAGAAGTAATAGTTGTTTTGTGATTGTAGAGACTCTGCCCGATGCTATGCGGCTGTTGATTTGGAGAATTTTTGTCCCAGAATTGAAAGCCATTGATACAAATAATTTAAAGTTGATCAACCAGGTAAGAAGAGTGATTGATAATTTGGAAAAAATTAATTTGCATTACGTATTCACACAATGTGTGACTGAATTAAGTAGAACCACATATTGCCTTTAATGCACAACTATTTATGTCCAGAGTGAGGGCTTAATGTTATTTCCTATATATGAGTTCTTTGGGTGGAGATTTAATCATGCATTTTTGTTGGCCAAAGTCAAATTCCTCTGTTGATAAACGAATAATATTTGAATATGTATCCAAGTTTTGCTCATCTCAGTTAATATTAATATGTATCCAAGTTTTGATCCGGTGATGGTTATTAATTGATAAATGAATAATATCTAAATGTTTAACGTTTACTTATTTTACTGTTGAATTTATTTGGGTTTTATAAAGTGTTCAGATCATACGATGCACATACTTTTTAATTTTGTGCTGCACTTTTGTTATATGCTGAATTGACTTCAAAGTTCAACGCTAAAACTAATTCATCATTTCTTTTGCTTTGTATCTTTGAATATAATCTCCTGGACTACATGTCCATGCATTTGTTTATGTTGCTCAAATATATATTGCAGGTGAAACATATTTATGAAAAACAATGTGACATCTGGTGATTAATGTGATTGTCACATTTTTGCGCATGCAATGCAAGCACATGGCAGTTGAAACATCATATGCATTTTTTTCATCAGTTGAAACATCACATGCTAGCTTGCTATATATATGTTGCACCCTTCATTATTTTGGAACATATTGAGTAAGAGATATTTAGAGTGATATATATAATATGCTAATTTCTATGATGATTTTGCACCCACACAAAACAAAAAGCATGCATATGTGGCCCGCTCGATATTGGTTTTATTGGAGTGATAATTGAATGTGATGATTGTTTCGTCATTTAAGAATAGTTGTTGCAATCCTACAGAGGAACAACATAAAATCTGAAACCCACGTTTTAAATTAGCTCAATGTTTGGCCGAAGTCAAAACTTGGATACATATTTTTTTAATAGTGAACAACAGTTCATCTGCAAGCATAACCATAGTCAGTTCCATTTTGGTAGCTTGGAGTCACTCAGGGTTCTGACGTGCTTCTTTGGATTAGCATCGTTCATCTGGTTGCAAAATCTATAAGACGTGTGTTTATAAATTTTACATGCTCTGGACGGAGTCACGAAGCTAATTTGAAGGCCCTCACTTGAGTTTTCCTTTCTACTTACGTCTTATTTGTTATCACGTTTTCCATACATGTATATAATTGATTTTAAAGCCCTTCCAGTTGTATATACGCAATAATTTTTTTCCAGACTTAGTTTAAAACCAACTTTTGCATTATGTGGCTATGTGGAAATAAATTTGGATATACTGTTTGGAAACTATGTCTGGAAATTATACATAAGTTATGTCTGTAAATTTGGTATGCAAGTGGAAATTTGGATATACAACTGGAAACTATGTCTGGAATAAGCTATGTCTGGAAATTTGGATATGCAACTGGAAACTATGTCCGGAAACCATGTTTACAAATATCCACATATATCCACATAGTTTAAAAAAATTTGGATATACAATTTGGAGCCATTTTAATTGCATTTGGTTTATAACATACTTGAATTTGATTTTCAAGTGTCATTGTTGTTAGGATTGTTACGTTATCTTCCTTCATTTTAATTATTCTTTCATTCAGCATTTATGAGAATTATGGGACTATGTTATGATTGATCATCTCCGAGAAGGAAAACTGCGATCTTGGGTGCTCTAGAAGTGAAAAGCAAACTAATTTGGTTAATTCCTTCTCATTCAGATATAATATTTATTGAGAATAAGAAATCTTTGGATAATTTCTTATGGTTTAATCTGTTTGTTCAGTGTTTGGTTTGGTTTGAACTGAGTGTGTTATTTGTTTAGGACATTTGAATGGTAAAAAAGATTGGTGGCGTTGTTGAAAGTACTTATGGTGGATGCGAGGGGATCTGAGGTTGGTTTCTTAGACTCTGTTTTAATCATTTAAGTTAATTTTTTTATGAGATTTGTCATGATTGTCGCAATAAAGTTATCATTTTTAGGGTAATGACATGCTTAATTAAAGCTGAAAGTGGATGCAAAGTTAAAGAATTATTGATTTCTTAAGAGTTGTGAATGACATGATTGTTTCTATATCATAGGATGCAATTGTTAGTTAATAGATTTGTCTGTGCTGAGTGAAAAATAAAAAAACATTTTTTAGGAAATTGGCCCATGTATTTGTTGTAAGCATATCCACTAGCATTGATTGTACCTATCATTTGTTGCTGTCAAAAAGCTTCTTCACAAATGTCCAATAGTAAGAGACATTCTACATATATTGTGCTACTCGCTTTTCTAATTACATTAACCAGTTGCTATATTAACCAGTAGCTTGGATACAGGTGCTGCTAAGGGGTGTTTGATTCTTTTAGCTAATAACATAAAAACTTTATATGTTGTTTGAAATTTACAACTTCAAAAATGTTTTTATTTAAAGTGAGAACATGGACTTTTGACTAAAGATTCCATCAAAGGTAAACTTTATTTTATTTATCTCTTTTGTTTTGTAAGGAAATATCAGTGATCGTTTTTACATTGTTTGGTGCTATGTTGCTTTTAATATTAATTTGGTGTTAGATTATCTGGTTAACAAAATTTCCATTGTTTAACTCACTAAATTCCGGCTTTGATGGAAGACTTTTTATCATGTATTTTTACGATTGATTCAATTTGTATTTGATAAATTTATAACTATCTGTATTCACTTGCATTATACCAAAAATCCCTCTCTTACTATAAACCAACCCAAAAAGCATAGGAGGAAAATCATTACAAAATGGGAGCTGATAATGCGAAGCAACAACAACAAGAGAGGAAAAATACAATCTTGGTTGTTAATCCAAATCCCAAAAAGGGATTGATCTCATCTGCAGTTGATTTGATCGCGAAGGCCATCGTTTACTTCATGTACGATTCATCAACCATCTGGTAATCTCATTTATTTTTAAGGAATCCTGAGGCTAACAAAGGACTTTGGTTCATCATTTATTTATTTTCAAACTTTTGCAGTTTTAAATGGATTTGCATCCACTTATATTTACACATTGATTGATTTTGTGTTTGATGTAAATAATGATTAGTTGGGATATATAAATCTGGCTTAAATATGGTTTATTTCGTGATTGATGACTTTATGTGGTCCCTTCTCTTTTGGAGAAGTTCATGTTGATTGTTTACTGTTTTGAATTTCTTTCTGATTTGGGGTGGGTTTTGAATTTAGGGGTTCTGTTTAAATTAATGTGTTTATGATGTGGGGGATTTGGGATTTGTTGACATGATGATTTGTAAGTTGATAGAACCAAATCTGAATTATAAAGATAGGATATGAGTAACCTATGCAATCCTTTAGTAGTGACTCTAACAAATTCATTATTGCAAAATAATGTGAACATATGCAAGATCAAGTACATCATCGTGAACAAGGTGATCCTGTAAGTATGAACAAATCTTGGCCACTTCAATTCGGTGATTAAACCTATGTGATCATTGTGAAGCATGAGAGAAGACAATACGAGAAATAAAGAAAATAAACTGGACCAAATCTAGCATATACTCACTTTGACACTGAGATTAAGCCTACGTGTCACATCCTGGCACCAGATTTGGCATGCATTATAGTTGAAAGTGCATCACAATGAGCTCTACAACTAGCCATTTGCTTCCTTCATGTAGGAGAGAGTTCAAGTTAACGGCATCCACCATTACATATATCCTTTCTTTATAATTCAGATTTGGGGTTCATGTCTTTAATTAGACCTTAAGTTAATTAAATGCCTCACCTTTATGTTTTGAGCAGCAAGTAGTTCCCTGTTGGGCTGAGAGTTCTGGTGGTCGATGACGATGTCACCTGCTTAAAGATTCTGGAGCAGATGCTTCATTGGTGCCACTGTCAGGGTGAGCTTGCTCTTGATCATCTGATGAATTTCTTTTTTTTGGGGGGGATACCTCTATAATTATGATCAATCTATCCCCTTTATTTTCAGTTTTATACTAATAAAGTTCAGATCGTATTGGTTCCTAACTGGTACACAAGATTCTGTTGCACTTGGACGCGTGTTGTTGACATTGGAACTTCTGCCTGTCCTGACACTCAACATTTTACTCATGATATTTGGTGGGTCTATCATCTCCATCAAGATGTTTGATTCTGTTGTTAGAGGAAAACCATTGTCCATCATTTCATCCAGAAGCTGCAAGTTGTGCCAATTATACCATCATCTTTGTAGTTCTTGGACAGCTTTCAGCCATGTAGAAGGAACCTAAAAGAACCATGGCACCAAGAATTGACTTCTAAAAGCACCCAACATGAAAATGACACTGACTTTTTTGTTGGCTAACATAAAGAGACATGAATTAGAATGAAAGTTGATATGCAAAAGAACATGCATGAGAAAGCAATGAATTTCTGTCATATGAGCAACGAAAGGAAAAAATTTACGCGTAAAATGAAGAGTTAGATCCTTTACCATATCCATGAAGTAATAGAGGGGTATCTAGCCATATACAAAGACATCTGATTACATGAATGACATATTGCACAACTATATAATTAGCCAGAAGTACCCCAGGATCTACTATTTACTTAGAAAATTGTCAGCATAACTGTATCTTTCTATTTGATGATTTTTAGCAATAAGTTTGGCTACAGAGACGTGCACTAAAGCATTTCCATAACAACTAGAATTATAGATAGCTTAAGCCAAATTTTGGATTGTGTTCGTTCTTTTGAATTTCTGAAAATGTTGTTTAGTTACGCTGTTGTAGATTGATCGTTGAGCACCATTATGCTTAGTTGTATGCTTGAATTAAGAAATTTAGTAACTGAATGCTCATCTGCAAGCTTACACATCAATGTCCTGACTTTAAATTTGAAAAGTGAAATTAGATAATTTGTCGGACAGGCTGAGAGAGAAAATGCTTATTGTTTAGATGCAAATTGATTATTTGGAGGGCACCGTTTACAAGCAAGCACACTGAATTAAATGGATTTTTTTTCCAATAAAGACATTAGAATTTTAAGTGTATATATCAACTTTTTGAAGGGAGGAAGGTCGTAAACAGAAGAGTTTGTTAAAAAGGGAGGTGCTATTGTGAAAATTTTATACGCAGGCTACTGAACACACATGGAGATATGTATACACCAACATGTCAACTAATCTGTGCTCTCCTATTATTGTGTACTAAGCCTATCCAATTATATCTATTTGATTTGCGGTTGGCTAGGGATGCTTCCATGGACAAGGGCTTATGTAAGTGCAGGTGCTTTGGACGAGATATCATTGTAATTTATTTAACGCATTTATGTGACAAACATACATTTTGTTATTCAATCAATAACGACGTTCATGGTTATATTATGATTTATTTTTGGTTTTATTGTTAAATTTTCTGATTGTCTGCTTAGTAAAAAAATTATTTTGTGAATGGTACTTGATAAAAACAACATTTGGGGGAAGCTGATCTGTAAATTTGTGTAGTTTTGGTTTTTATATCTTAATGGAATCTATTGTTTAAGAAGCTGTGTCAGTTAAATTGCCAGAGAAAAACTGAGATGAAACTTATGTTTCGTCATTTCCTTTATATGTGTATGCTCAAGTGTGCAATTCAAAATGTTTATCAAATAAAGATGTTTTTCCTATATGTCCCATTTTCATTCCAAGTAATCACTTTCCCAATTCTTTATGAATCACTTAATATAATTATCTGAACTGAGTTATTTTGCACAATAATTTTGTTTTTGGTTTGTATAAAAAAGGTGATATGTGCAAAATAGAGAAAGAGCATCTCACAACATTCCCAGAACCACAAAAACTGAACTAAATAAGTGTGCTTTTATTCATGTAGAAAAGTGTTTTAGCTTGGCGAAGTTATAAAGCTCACCTTCTAATATGCCAGAATCAAATTTATATTAGTTGGATGTTGTAAGCAAACACTACGATGACATTTATATTAGTTAGATGATATGAGTAAACACCCACGATGACATTATTTATGTTGATTATGTTAATTTAAAAATTGGATTTCATATGTTGAATAAGAAAATTAGTAATTTTGTAGTTTGAGGCCACTGCTGTTTCTTTTACCATGATTTGTGATAGTATTAACAGAAACCTTGAGGCAACGAGATCTCTCCTAGGCTCTCTCCTCACAAGAACCGATCCAGTTCATTCTCGGCTGGAAATCTATGATTTTTGTTGGACAAAACAGGTGTCACGTGTGATCGCATCATCCCCATTAACTGAATTGGGACAATGTCAGCTACTATTTGCTATGATCTTTGGCATTCTATCATTTGGTCCTAAGATAAAGGAAAAAATCGATTTATGTTTAATTTGACGTTTATTTCACTTTAATGAGAATTATGATGTTCCAAAGTAATTTACTGCCGAATTTTGTTTATGCGGATATTATCATTGTAATCATGTTGATTATATTAATTTAAAATTGAATTTCATAGTTTGAATAAGAAAATTAGTAATTTTGTAGTTTTGAGGCTGTTGTTGTTTACATGATTTGTGATTGTATTTCCCGTTTATTTGTGATTGTAGAAGCTGATTGTGTCCTCCAATTAATCCTAATTAAAAATAAATGACGAGGGGATTGCAATTATATTAATAGGATTTTGAACTAATATAATTTTTTTCCAACTGTAGGAGAGATCAAAATTTATAGGTTGCACTGGTTTTGTATGTTTTATTTTCAATATATTGACCATTAAAAGTTCACCTTTATTGTTTTTAATTTGTGCCAAGCTCTGGAACATCATTGCCATTCCTTTGCTGAGTACTCAGAAACTTAAATGTGACTAGAAGCGTACGAGATGATATAGCAAAGATGGCCGAATTTCTTAATCTCGAGAATCGGGATGGAATTAGAGATTTGGAATGACATGAAATGTCTTTCTTGGCACAAAGCTAGAAGCAACAAATTGTGTCATTCTTGTTGCGTCCATATATACTCCACTAAAACCCAACCCCACTGTCCATGTCCTCATAAATGCCCTTATCCGTTGTCGAATCTATCGGTCAATGTGTAATCATTTCTCCATTATCGATTACATTGCCAATATTTGGATCTATTCGTTCTGCTACCATCATAACCACTTTCCGCAACACTATGCTTCCAGCTATGAAGATAACCTCCCTACCGAACTATACCATCAGTACACCACAATTGAGTATGCATATTTTCCGGATATTGGCCCTTTAGTCCACTATGTCCCACCATAATCGAGATTAAATTTTAAGGAATCAATGAGTATGACGAGAGTTCGTGAAAATTTTGAGGGAAAACTCTAAATTTTGGGGATAACTAAATTTAGATAGAATTAAAATTTTTGGTTAGAACTAAATTCTCTGGTTGAGACTAAATCCTTGGGGGGAAACTAAATTTTTTGGTTCAATTGAGAGATGTTTTGAATATGTTTGATAACTGTGACAAAGAAGAGGGTAGAAAGACAACTCTGATTGAATTTTAGGTAATCGATGTGTTAAATGAGAGTTTGCAAAAATTTCGAGGGCAAACCCCTAAAATTTTGGAAGAAACTAAGCTGAAGGCGCCCGCGAAATTTTTTATGCTAATTTGTTGTTCCACACCGAAGGCGCCCGCGCCAATTTTTTCACGCTAATTTGTTGTTCGGTGTCGAATGCGTCCGTGCCGATTTTATTGTTCAGTACCGAAGACACACGTGTCGCTAAATATTTTTACGCTAATTTGTTGTTCCGCGCAATTTTGGCCATGGAAATAATTTTTTGGGTAACAAAGATTTCACGGGGGAAAATCTTAAATGAACCGTGCCCGCGGGCACGGGTTATGACTAGTATTATACAATTCACGGCTGTTTTTGAATCTTTGTCCTACGTGGCAGCAAAAGTATGACTAGGACAAAAAAATATGACTAGGATTGGTGAATAAGACATGACCTTTTGCATTTTTTGAAAACCAAAAACCAAAAAACCGATGACAACCACTCCAACCTCCCCACACACTCGCAAAAGGGTCCTCCAACCGTAGCACACATTCTCAAACAACTGTTTTGCATTTTTTTAAACCACAAAACAAAAACATGTGCCTTATCGTGCCCGTATTAGCCAGTTTTAGTTTGTGTGATATGACAGCTTACCATATTCTAGTCGCGTGTTATGACAGCTTACCCAATCATGTCTAGTTAGGTTATGCCAGCTTACCCAATTTTAGCATAACACGTGCATATGTTATGACAGCTTCCCCAATTAGACAGTTTTAGTCTCGGGAATTTCTCAGGTGGTCCTATCGTGGTACGAGTCCATGCCAGTATTGGCCTACATAACTGTATGCTGCAATATGGCACTGGTCCATGCCCATGCCCAGGGCGTCCGTGCCGAAGGCGTCCGCGCCGAAGCTAGATTTTTATTCGTTTAGATTTTAGAATAGGGAATATTTTTTGCGTATATATCTTAAATTAACCGTGCCCGAGGGCACGGGTTATGACTAGTATGTATGTATGTATGTATATTTAGCTTTTGGACGGTCTAACAAATGGCCCAGTGCCACTACATTCTTTTTAAATTCCACGGCACCCATAACTTGCCGGTACAAGACATTGTGGTTCTGCATCTCTTCTCGCAAGTCATATTTGACCTGCCTCCCTTCATCCTCACCCCGGCCCAATTGAGCTGCCACAGCCCCATACCCACAGTTTCCATCTGCTTTCACATCTACGACGTGCACTATAAGGGGTCGTAGACACTCAGGAAAAGCGTTCCAAGAAGTATTATTATGTCGGCAGCCAAGTATTCATCACTATCATCATGTGGAATTGATTGTTTCGGCATCTTTATTATACGTTTCCACAATGGTCTACTTCTTCCCTTACCCGGCTTACACTTCAATGTAGTCATATCCGTCATCTCAGTATGCTGCTTAGCAATCACCGCAACCAGTGTAGAAATTTGCAGACGTAGACCCTCATGCTCCTTCTCAAAGGCCTTAGCCACTGCATTCTCATCCTCCTCCTTGTCAGCAGTCTGCTCCACCTCATTACGATCCACCTTATCATCCTCCCCACCCATCTTCCCAGTATGATCATCCTCCTACAACTTAGCAAGCACTGCATTCTCCGAAAATGCCTCCCCCACCTTCTGATCCTCCCACACCTTCTGATCCTCTACCTCATTATTCACAGCCTTTACATGCTCATCGCCCATAATTTTATCATCTGATGCTAACTCCTTCAACTGTTTTACAGTACCAACCTTCTTCCCCCGTTGTCACCGGTTTCGTGCATTATAAATTGCTTTGATTGAGGTTGCACTAAAGTTTTTATTTTTCTTTCAGTACTTTCACAATTTCAGCTGGCCGAACCTTGCTATTTGCCAAGTCACGCACTGTTTCCATCTCAATTCCCTGCAACGTCCCTTCATCGGAATGGCCATCGACATATTTAGCTGCTTCATGGTTGTGCCTGCCACAAACGACTGTTAACTTCCATTCCTCAATGCCCATGCCCACTATATAACCACGCAATGAGAACGGACATGAACACTTCTTGGGTTTAACAGGCCTGTTGGTTTTTTTAGCTTTCGGTGTCCCCTATACTCACCGCTTCTTTCACTTGCAAAGTACACTGTATGATGCCCTATGGCCATTTTACTTAATCTTCCCGAACGTGTAACAATCACATGCCCATGTCTTAACCCGACGTTCTGTATCCACTGAAACATCTCTTTTCTATCCTTGAACAGTTGATTGGTGGTAAAGTCGTTTATCAAATCCATATTATCCTATATCAAACAATTCATAACCTGATCCTCAAAGATTTAATGCATTATTGCCGAGACGATAAATCAATATTACCTTGGATTTTTGTACCAACTCCATCAATCTCAACCGTGGATGCATGCATATAAAATCAAAATAAGATGGCAAATAAACTGTGCTTAAAAGTATAGACTTACCATAGAGTCAATTTCGAAAAATTTAGGTCAAAAACCCCTAAATCGATTGCTCTCGATTCAACTCTTTGTTTGATCGCAGCATTTGACTAAGTGATGTATCTTTCGAGCCATGAAATAAAACTCAAATCTTTTGGAATTCGGTCTGGGCGACTTGAGCAATCTTTGAAAAAAAACTTGCCGTTTGATATTCTGCCATTAGCAATCTGTGGAATTGTCTGTCAATTCGCTGCGAGCAGAAGGTATCACGGGGCAATTTCGGTTCTTATCGGGTCATATCGGGTCTACAACAGTTTACCCGTTGTGCTGGTTGAGTAAACAAGTTTAGTTTGAAATATTACTAGCAAATAACCCGTCCACATGTGCACATGGACTTGATTAAAATGGTTGTGTGCAGTGAGCAATTCAGAGTTTTGAGTGGTTGTGTGTGGTGAGCAATTCAGAGTTTTGAGTGGTTGTGTACGGTGAGCAATTCAGAGTTTTGCGTGGTTGTGTGCGGTGAGCAATTCAGAGTTTTGAGTGGTTGTGTGCGGTGAGCAATTCAGAGTTTTGCGTGGTTATGTGTGGTGAGCAATTCAGAGTTTTAAGTGGTTGTGTGCGGTGAGAAATTCTATGTTTTGAGTGGTTGTGTGCAGTGAGCAATTCAGAGTTTTGAGTGGTTGTGTGCGGTGAGCAATTCAGAGTTTTGAGTGGTTGTGTGCGGTGAGCAATTCTGAGTTTTGAGTGGTTGTGTGCGGTGAGCAATTCTGAGTTTTTTGAGTGGTTGTGTTCGATGAACAATTCTAAGTTTTGTAGGGTTGTGTGCAGTGAGCAATTCTGAGTTTTGAGTGGTTGTGTGCGCGGAGCAACCAGCTAGACAGTTTATAGGAGGAGAACTTTTATATTTTTGCCATCTCATTGTTCGCGATGAGTAATTTACAATATGAAACAATATTTTTAATCATCCGTATATACAAAGGCATCATAACAGCTTCCATATGCGAACAGTTTTATGACCTAAGGCGCAAAAGCTAACGAGATAGGGTTTGATCAACAGAAATTATTCTAATTCGCTGATCTATATAGACTATAAGAGTTCCTGCTTATATCAAACGAAGATCCTTAAGGCAGAGCAAAAGATTTGTGTCATTGGGTTGGGGTGCCCTAAAATTGTCGACTGCGGACGCATTGCATTGTAAAGTTGGTAAGCCATTAATTGATGCAATTAATTTGGTATTTATTAATAATTTCAGAAATTGATTGCTGCAATGTACTTTTGGTACATGAATGCGTAGAAATTACGAAGATTGAGATGGACTCGGTACACAATGAGGGGATCTTTGATGAAGCGGACAAAGAAGCAAAGGTTAGAAATTATTTCGATTTGTTAACTGACTAATTTACTAGAAAATAAAGGAAAACATTTAGTGACTATGTTGTTATGTAGTACTTAATTCAGTGTATTGTCGAAGGATCAGAGGTTAATGAAGATTATACAAATCAGTTCACAACAAATAAAATTTTCGCCAGCATAGAAGAGCTTGGTAAATGGGTAAAAGCGGTCGGTGTGAAAACAGGGAATATGGTTGTTACAAAATCATCAAATATGAGTACAAAGGGCAATAGAGTCCCAACTTATTATTTTTGTTATGAAAGAAGTGGGACATATCTGCCACACAGGCTGGATGTATCGGCCAAAAAATCAACTCGAAGTAAGAAGTGTTCATGTCCCTTCTACTTGAGTGCTAATGGGGTGGCAACAGATAAGTGGATTTTGACAGTTGTACGTGGCAATCACAACCATAAACCCGCAATGTACATCGAGCGACATCCAGATGAGAGAAGGTTAGGAGGGGGGAGATGACCATAGTGAGAGACGTGTCAAATAGATTGCTTAGGCCAAGGAACATCTTGAAATACCTGAAGGAAAATGATAATGCAACATCTACCACAATCAACACTATATATAAAGCCAGACAAAGGATGAAGGCAGGGAATATGGCCTGTAGAGCAGAAATGCAGCTACTCATTAATCTAGTGACAAAGCGTAATTACATTGTGTATCATGAAGTGGACGAAGAGACAAATGCAGTGATGAATATATTTTGGGCACATCCGTAGGTTGATTTATTATGAAAATTTCTAGAGATTCTGGTTATGGACTGCGCGTTGAAGACCAACTGCAATAGGCCACCATTGATGGAGATGTATGGGGTGACATCCACAGATATTCCGTTCAGACGACGCGACCGTGTCAACCATCACTTTCACAACATATTTACGTGGCCGTTTTAACCTTCCACACGGCCCGCGTAAAATGCCAAAAAAACCCCCCAAGATCCCCAAACGGCCCAATCCATCGCATTTCTCTCGAAACGGTTCACATCCTCCGATCTCCTCTGATGTGATCTCATCCAAAAATCTCCCCAACCCCTCCAAAACTCCCCCAATTATCAGCTCACAACCCCTCACTCCCCTCCATCTAACCTCTCCAATACCCTCTACATCTCGTATCTGCTTCGAGAAACCCTAGGGCATCCATTTTTAGGGGTTTTGGGAACCCAACCACGCGGGCAGTGATTACTCAAGTGCTTGGCTTGGAATCACTTGAGTGGACTGATCTACGAGCGTTGGGAGCATCGACTTCAGTGAGGAGCACCGTCTTGGGTAACTTCGCTCCTCTACTCTTTAATTTTTGAATTTTATCGCTGAATTTGCCAATTTTTGTATGAGTCCGCACACACACCCACTACACACCCCATTGCATCACTCACGCCTTCACATGATGCCTCCTAGATAGCGCAGAAAGAAGGCCATAACCATTGGCCCCTCCCAGGGCAAGAGCAAGCGTCAAAAGACGAAGGCTCTTGAAGATGACATTGCACGTGCTCACGAGATTAGAGTGGGGGTGAACCACTTCATGCCCCTCAATTGGACACGTTAAGCATTAACTTCCTCATTGAAGACGAATGCGCGAAGTTTATTTTACTAAACTCTCGTGTGATCGTCCCCACCAAATTCACTAGTGGCCCCGCTCTGTCAGCCTTAAGCATCCTAGACATCATAAGCACCCTCCTCCGAAATATTAGATGGGAGGAATTTTTAGAGTGTGCGGCTAGGACCTATAGGAGGCTCACTCTGGAGTTCCTCTCCACTTTTAGGGTTTACCCCCCACAGGTTTTTCCTTTAGAATCATGAACAATGAGTACAGTCTTTCTAAGGACTCCTTGAACACACTCTATAAGTGGCCCAGAGTGCTTGAGCCTATATCCATCCATAACAACCACATGTACCACCGAGAGTTTGATGCAAACCATTTTAGGTTTCATATTACCAAGCTCGATGTCTTTTCGAAGACTCGAGCGAAGGCATCTAGCATCATTCACCCCGGCCTTCGAAGCGTGCATATAACGAACACATTATTTTACCGATATGAGACGAGCCAGGTCTCTTAGGATGAGGTATTCGTCCTGTGGTATACTTCATAGAGTCGTGTGCTTTGTGAGGGCAACGTCACTGTCCCCCAATATATCATTCACGCTGGGTCTTGGCTACACACCATAGCCGACCCTAGATCACCTATCTGCTGTGGAGGACTCATCACCATCGTAACCTCCCACGCTCCTGTTTCCCTTAAGATCCTCGATTCCATGACTCATATCCCTGGCCCTACCTCTCTTAACCTCTCGGTGCTCACAAATATGCGTATGTTCTGAGCACTTGACTGTGAGCGTTATTTCTGGCTGTATGGTACTGCCTCCACCCCTACATCCGACTGCCCAACCTTGGACTCTTTGGACCTGGCACCACTTTGAGGTGGTTCTTCTCACCCGACGACGATCTAGCATCTGGTGTATATGCCCCAGTCCAGCAGATTGACCCTCGCCAGCCCCAGCCACAGGACCATGTTGACACTTCCGGTGCTTCCTCATCTATTCCTGACCATGTTGTCATCCCAGCTCTTTGCCAGTATAGGAGATCTTGACACCATGTCGAGGGTTCGAGCAGTGCTCCTCCTCCCCCACCACGACCCCATTCGAGCAGCTAGCTAGCTTGGAGGGGAGTTTCGATCTTTTAGAGATTCCACGACTAGCACCCTGACTGAGGTCAAAGAAACCCTCTCTGACTTCCGGACTTCTTTCGATGGCCTGGATCTTACTATTGCGACGCTCTAGTCCCAGTTCGACCAGGTCTATCGGTACCATTATAGTCAGGGTCACTATCCAGCTGCTGCACCGCATCTCCTTCCTGTCCGCATCCCACCCCACCCTTCTCACTTCCATCAGACTACTCAGACCCCAGCATTCACTTCCACCCTTGTAGATATTCCCTCCACATCACTACACGTTTACATCCCACGGCACTCATCCCTGGTGCACGATGACACATTCGATGTCACACCATGCATCACCACACCACCACCCTCCCCACAGCCTGACCCAGAGCTTGAGCACATTCCTACCCCTCCACCATCACCTCACCCTGACCCCGTTGTTTCACACACCTCTCCTACACCCATCACAGAGTCCGTTCCCATTCCATCCCCTACACATTCCCCTCACCTCATCCCACTTTCCCACCACGTGACGGCACCAGCATCCTTCTCTCGTCGTCCTCCGACGACGATTGGACCATCCCATCTCCACCTCCACCCCACCCCCACCCATCAAATCTGAGCTTGTCCATACCACTCCATCCCCAACACACGCTGACACGACAGCTGGGCATTCAGTTGATTCTGTCGTCCCTTCCACTCCACTCACCACACCCACCCAGCCACCACCTGACGGTGGCTCAGACTAATTGGAGCACCACACATTTTTGTCACCACTCATCATTTAGCACATGCATCACACACTTGCATCATTTTCAGGCACGGTTTTACACAGCTTGGGGGATGCTCCCGGGTCTCCTTCCCATCATCTCATTTGTCCTCACGATTTTTTTCTGTGTTTTATTTGCGTTGAGGACTACGCTTGGTTTAGCTTGGGGGCTCTTTCGCGCTAATTTTCTCTTTTTTTTCTCTTATTTCCCCAATTTTATTGTTATTTTCGTTTTCTTTTCACTTTTTCTTTCTTATTTTTTCATTTTTCTTTCTTTTTCATATGCACCACGTTTAAATTCGATATATGCATCAAAAAAGACAAAAAAAATCAAAAAAAATCAAAAATTCCAAAAATATCTGCATTCGCATCAGGCACCTTGCATCCTTATGCATGCATTTGTACATACTTACATTCGCCTCGAGAATTTTACGAAAACGAGTTTTTATATGTGCTGAATCCTAATTTGAAATTCGTTTTCCAAACTTTAATGCTCGACTTGCATGATGACGATTTGAATATGTGAATAGTCCATGCCCTAAACTTAAATCCATTGTAATACCCTAGCTTTGGCCGTCCTCATAACCCCTAAGATAGGAGTACTTGTAACCGACCTAGATTGACACTTAGGAACCCATTCTATGCATGGACCCTAGAGCCGATAGTTGTGTATAATGATTTATAGTCCCTCGAGACTTGTATAACCACACTTCACCTAGTACCGAGGATTGAATCTGCCTAGTTCATCCCATGATTTTAAAAAAACCAAAAAAATTGTGAATAAAAAAATAATATGCACCGTTCCCCCAGCAAAGCTGAGTAACCGGATCCCCATGATAGAAACCGTCAGGGCCTCGCGTAAAAAGGTCTAACTTGGGGGAGTGCGTATGAATAAGGATTTCATTTAGATTAAGTTAGTATGTCCGAGGGGTCCTTCTTGGCCCAGTGCTCTAAGGTCATCTGATCTGGGAGTCACCGACTCAACACTCCTTACACGACCCAAGTGCAATTCCAAAAAAAAGAAAAAAATATTTTGTATAGAATTTGTTGTTGTATATCGTATGTATATATATGAAATCATGGATAAACTTGGCAACTTCTTGAATCAAGGAACCGTGTCGTGTCGTAAGCGACACTTCCTCGATCGACCAATATCTCATTATCCCATGCTTATCCACTCTTCGACCATTGTATAGCTTAGGTTCTTACACGCTCAATCTAAGGTCGGTTTAGAGGAAATGTCTTAGAATGTGAGTATGGTCGTCACCTAGTGTATTGCTTGGCAATTTGAGTAGGGATGACGTTCTAGGAACATATTCTCATCGACAGAAAGATTTTCGAGCGTTTTGGTTTCTCGAATTCGAATTTTCATTTCACTCCCGTATATATTCTCGATTTCTCAAATTTCTCGAAGCTTCATCGCATAATTTCCATGTTAACTGCATTCCCTCCGATCTATGCTCTCTCTTGTCTTCCTTGAGGGAAAGGAAGAGTTTAGCTTGGGGGATTTTGATGAGTATTTATTGTATATAGTTTTCCACTCTTTTCATGTATGTTTTACACCGTTTCATTCTCTATTCCTCCCCGTTTTTCCCGTTTTTGTCTCTTCTTTTGCTTTTGTGGTCCCTCACATACTTTGCAGGAGATATATGCCGATTAGGGATCATATAGTAAGATCTTAGCGCAAAGTGGCGAAGGAGCAAAGCCGGGGAGTCAATTGCACAAAGGAGAAGATTTTTGTTAAGGATTCAGCTCCACACAGCCGCGTCACTATATTCACGTGGTTGCGTCAAACTGCCCAAGAAGAATCATCCACGCGGCTACGTTAATATCCACCAAACGGCCACGTCAGAAGACTTATAGAGTGGGAAAAGAGTGAAGATCAGAGACTTTCGCGGCCTGCATGAGCTAGGACGACGCTACCCGCAAATTTATAGCTTCCAGAGAAGAACATCGTGGCCGCATCAACAGAACACGCGGTCGCGTGACCATTTTCAATGCAGCAGCATCTCTATTGACAGGACCGCGTGGCCAAGTCCCTCCAATCCCCTCTTTTGCTAGGGAACGATGCGACATCGTCGTTTCTTGACGCGGTCGCATCAACCCCCATTCCTACAGTTTCTAGAGCGGATCTTGGTGTATTTTCATCTTTTGGGTGCACGTATATAAGCGCCCCTTCATCCTCCTACGAGAGGAATCTTTCTTTTAGCAGTTTTTCTGTTATTTCTAGGGTTTTGGGTCGGTTTGTAAGAATTCTAACTTCTTTATTTAGTTGTTTTCATTGTTCTAATCGATTATTATTGTAATACTCTATCTTTCTTTAATAGAATTTTTCTCACCTTATTGTTGTTGCCTCAATTTATCATCTATTGCTGTTATAGCTTGAATCTATGGCTTTTAACGCTTATCTATCGCTAGAAACTCTATCCATTGCGATGGGTAGTGAGTAATTTTTATCTAGGGCAATAGGATAAACCTCATTGGATTATGGCCATGTGTTGTACCAAATAACTGATTTGATTGCTGGGCTAGTTGAGATTAGGGGTACATTGGGACGATTATTATCGTCGTAGATTCCACCCCCTCCCTTCGGGGTGATCGAGTCGGTCGACGATCAAAAGTCAGGACCGATCTGGGGATCTGATCCCTATGACGATCCATACTATCGGTGTGACTGAATGCCAACGGGCACCAATTAGAGCTATCCCAATATAGTTCTAATCCCCAAATGCCACTATGGGTGGGATGAATATTGGGGTATTCGTCGAGCGTAATGCGCCCTATGTACACCGATGCATCGGAGACCCCCGATATCGGTGTAGGTTGGGTTGGCCTATCTTTGCATCGCGACAGTGGGGAGTAGGACATGACATTAGGGAATAGCCTATCAAGCATCATGACAGTGGGGGATAGGTGAATGCCCTTAGGTCACACGACCTCTCCCGAGTCCCAATGAACCCGGCAACCTATCGATTATTAGTTTAACCTTAACCCCAGTCAAATGGCGGTGATTTCCCATGCCCTGGAGCTTTTACCCCTTGATCACACTTTTCTACCATTCACCAACCAATCACCGTGACTATCGTGTAGCTTTCAGTCAAGGACCCATAGAACCGATACTCAATTGATCCCCTTCTCGTGTTCAACCCATAAGCTACTACACACGACCCGTGCGCTGTATTTTTATTAGCATCGTTCGATCCCCTCGCGGGGATCACGATCAGAGCAGCAAAGAGTGCAAGGGGTCTGCGCCAAGATACCTCTCTTGGCAAGCTGATGAGAGGTGGGAAGGCGATCGAAGAGGGCGAGCAGGAGAGTAAGGGAGAACTTGGGGGTATGCCCTGGGAACCAGATCAGAGATGCAAGACGAGTAGGGGGAGGAACGGTGAGTGCTAGACCCCGCCGACCGAAGAGAACAACTACCAATCGACGCTCATTCCCAGGAATCCGACCCACATGGGACAGAAGCAGTGCCAAAGTGCTGCGCCAAGTTGGCAATGCAGTCAGGAAGAATCCAGGCCTCACCATCCCAAAAATCAACAACATGACGATATCTCAAGGAGTGGGGAGGCATGCACAGCTTGGCAAGAGGATTGCAAGGGAGCCAAGGATCGTACCAAAAGGATGAGGAGAGACCGTCACCCACGACCCTACGGAAGCAAGAAGCAGCAGAATCTCGGCACCGAAGAACATGCTTCCAAGAACCCGAGTCCAAAACCGAGGCCTCGTACTAGAAGAGATGAGTATGCTTTAGATAAATATCCCGCATATAGGAGGCCCAGGGGGAAGGGGAGTGAAGTAATCTCCAAAGGAGCTTGGCATCGGCAGACACACCCACCTCTCTCAAAGAACGCAAACCAATCCCTCCTCGCACTTGCGAAGGTACATATCCTCCCACCGCAAAGGTGGAGCTTGGAGACCCAAATGAAATCACGGCACATACGTTCAATCTCCGCCAAGATAGAAGAGGGGATGCAAAAAGACTGAATCTAGTAGGACACAAACTCATTGATGACGGTACAGTCAAGCTCGATAAGCCCTTTTACCCTATATGTATGTATGTATGTACGTATGTATGTATATGCGAATAATGGGTATCATACGCCATATGAGGCACCCCCTCATATGCCCTCTCACAGAAAGGGGTCAAGTACAACTAAGTACAAGCCCATGTGGGCTTGTACTTGCCCCCTTTTTGTGAGAGGACATATGAGGGGGTGCCTCATATGCGTATGATAACCATTATTCTACACACACACACACACACACACACACACACACACACACACACATAGAGAGAGAGTGAGAGTGAGTGAGAGTGAGTGATACTGAGTTGTTGATAATGATGGGTTTTTTGGGGTTTTTGGGAATTTTGTGATGATGCTATATGATGACGATGATTTTTGTATTTCCATTTACATTGTGATGATTTATTGGGATGATGACGTGATATTTGTTGCTGTGAATTTTGATTGTACATGATTTTTTGGATTTTCTATTTTTTTTAAAAAAATTAAATCATTAGCCACCCATGGCCATGATCAGGTGGCTAATGCACATTAGCCACATATTTTAATAGCCACAAACGTCCATGTCTAATGGTTCATGACGAATATATCTACCACTGAATACCGATCATTTGCCACAAAATCTTTTGCACTAGACACGATACGTTTTGCCACGGACCAGGAATTTCTAAAAGTTCGTGGCTAATGAACATTGGCCACTGATTTGATGGCATTAGCCACAGATAAGTCCGTGGCTAATGTCCAATTTTCCAATAGTCTTCCATAGAATGAAAGTGGGAGGGATGCTATTAATACTTGGTGGTAATCCTATCTTTTTGTTGATGCCAGAGTGGGAGATAAATTCAAGGGCATCATCAAAATAAAAAGGACAAAATCAAAGATCAAGCATCAATCAGGTGAGTATGCATATTGTCAAGGGAGTATAATTTAAAGTTATTTAAAGTTATTAAATATTTTTTTTATATGTATATGTTTGTCATTATCAAAAAGGGAGAGAATGTTAAGTATTGGATTTTCCCAATACATGTTTTGACGATGAACTAACATATTATTTTTTGGTCTAATAAATTTGTGTAATGTTAAAGGAACAAAAAGACCAAATGTAGATTTCTCAAGATTATTCAAGAATGTGACAAAGAAAGATCACAAAACAAGCTTGACATATTACATGATGGTTGACAAGAAAAGGATATAAGATGAAGAGAAAGAATTTATGACAAGAAGATGAAGATGAAAGATTACATCAAGAGAGATACAAGACAAATATGTAAATGTATTTTATAATTCTTGTCTTAAAATCTTTGTTAAAGCCTTGAATATGTCACACACACACACACACACACACACACACATCAAACAATAAGAAATAATTTAGAATTAATATGAAATTAATTCATAAGAAGACCATTGGTTTCATAGCCATACTATGCATTTATATCACATTAGTCAACCAATATTGATCTCTTTGTCGACTAACAGTAATTTGGAAACCAATTAGTTTGGCTTGTAAGGATTAGTCGACTATAGAGCGCTAACTAGTCAACTAACCAAGTATTAGTCGACAAACAGTTGAAATCTAGCCGACTAATATGAAATAGAGACTTTAACTTAATCCTGACATAATTGGTTAGTCGACCAGAGAAGAAGTACTAGTAGACTAACTAAAGATTAGTCGACAAATGATATAACACTAGTTGACTAATAATGACAGATGACAGAAAACTGGTTGAGACTTCTGGCATGTAGATTAGTCGACTAGAACTATTCTAATAGTCGACTAATGTCCATTCGTGGACTAATAGATGTACTTTAGTCAACTAATCAACTAGGCGTTATACAAAATGGAATTAACACAACTAGCCATTTTCTAGCCGTTTTAAGAGTTTTTGGAATTCTCTTTTGTGGGTTTCAAGCCTATAAATTGATGATCTCTCAGATATCTTTACAATGAAATATACATGAAAAGAAAGAAGGAAATGAAAATATAATCCCATATTGCCCTAGTGCTCAAGCCTATCAATTTATATTCCTTTGAGCCATTGTTTCTATTTTTCTACCAAGAGCATATCATAGAGAATAAAAACACTCCCACTTAGCCACATTCAATACACGAGCTTCGTCTTCAAGACTATATGGTTTTGTACTCAATTTCTCTACAAATGTTCAAATGGGTGTGAGGAGTTAGCCTCAAGTTTGTAGAGGTGGTGTATTGCTCATGGTCTTGAGAGAGGTTGACGATCTTAGGTTTGTTGCGGTCGAGTTCAAAATTAGTAATGGTTATACTATTCTTCAGGTATAGAGGTTAATAGTAAAAATCTCAAGAGGGATTAGCTAGAGGATTGGACGTATGTCAGAAGTTGACTGACCCAGTATAAAATCATTGTATTTGCACTTGGTTTGCATTGTGGTTTGATTTTTTATTCTTATAATTATTTGTGAATGTGTTAATTCTAATAGTTATATTTCCGCTGCATTTTTTATTTGATAATTACTTGTTGAAAGCTTATCGCTAACCTTAAATATATGGTGTTAAGCATCTCATCCATAGGAACAGACCCTGGCACATATATTGCCGGTCAAATTGCCAGAACTATTATGAGACGTCCTTCTTCATGTATTAGAAATACCAAATGAAATGAAAAAACAATTATGGATAAATATTGAGCTATAGGCTAAAAATAGATCTTTTTTATTTTAATAAATCGACATGTTAAATACTTTCAATAAAAATCAACATTAATAAATACTTCACAAGTTCATAAATTCCAAATCAACAAACACTTATTGCTATCTATTTGGCTATTTTAAAGAAAAGTAATTACTTAGCTTTTAATTAAATCAAATCACACGAGACTAGCCTCATTTTCCTTGATGACTCGATCTTAGTTTTTAATTTGCCTGCTAACAAGTTTGATTGGGCCGGGTCTAGAAAGAATTAGACCCGGTGTGAAGGTCACATTGCAAAGATGGGAGGTCTTTTAATTAAAACCCCAAGCTCGCCTGCAAGTAATTTCCCCAAAATATTCTAGGCCTAAGTTGAAGCCCATCGTAGGCTCGGTCCAACCTTGTAATGACCCCAAAATTCATATATGTGTATTAATACGTATTCTTGGACGTATATATGTGTGTATACATTTTTGGGAGTCCGTATGTATTTTATTTAATTTTGTCAAGCTAAAAATTATTTTTAAATAAATTTGTATGACATATGGTTTTATTAAATAAAATATATGGTTGGAATACTAATGTATTGTATGTGTATTAAGTGGGTATAGTTATTTTTCTATAAAACAAAATCCTAATTTTTCCTAAGGGACACCTCCACCTTTGATGTGTCAAGATATCCTTGATCCTTACCTAACCCAAGGCTTGGTGGCATGCTTAGAGGATTTTAGGGAAATGAGGTGGCTACTCTAGGAATAAGAAAGAAAGGTTTCATTCACTCACTCTCTCCCCAAAGATTAGGCCGAATTCATCACTTCCCCTTGCTCACTCTTAGACATTAGGGAGGCTGAGCACCCGTAGGGCTACGCCACCCTCACTGTGCACACATCCGTAGCATCTATGTCGTCGCTTAGGTGCTGTTGCTCATTCTGGGAGCCTGTGGAGGATAAGAAGGATTTAGAGAAGGAGAAGGTTTGAAGAAGGAGGAGCCATAGGGATTTGGGCTACCCCCTTGTCTCTCATCACCCCTAAGGTAGGATTCCATCTCCAACTAGTATTAGAGTTGCATGCATAGTTTCATGATTGTTGTTGTTGTGGTTTTACCTTTTTAAATTCTGAATTTTGTATGGTTTTAAGCATTGAGCAATTCTGACTTTTGTATGGTTTTGTGCATTGAGCAATTCTGAATTTTGTATGGTTTTGTCCATTGAGCAATTCTGACTTTTGTATGGTTTTGTGCGTTGAGCAATTCTGAGATTTGTATGGTTTTGTGCATTGAGTAAATCTGAGTTTTGTATGGTTGGGCGCGGTAAGTAATTCTGAGTTTTATCAAGAATTAAATTCTGAAAAAATTATATTCGTGTAGCCCTTAAAATTCTACCCCAAAATCATATAAAATATGCCACATGTTCAGTACAGTAATTAGGAGTAATAATTCCATCTTTACAACATGTTGGAATTTCATCTAGTCTGGACACAGTTTGGCAAAACGTATATCAGTCCATGCACACTCCATAGAAATTGATGATCTTAGTCTCGTTGGAAAGATAACAACTTTTTCTATAACTTTCCCTGGGTGCACGTTTTCGAGATTCTAACTGTAACATGCTCGAAACTAGCACTCTTTACAGCCCTTAGAATCTGTCTGAAAAATCAATTTGTCAGGTCTTACCAAACAATTCACCATAAATCACCCAATTCCTATTTCTGCATGAAAATTTATAGGTATATCCAGAACAAATATATCTACAACTTTCATTTGTATTGTATATGCATGTTTGATACAAAATTATGGAGAAATATGCTTCTTAATCTAACTGTTCTGCTCTTCCAGCAAGCTGAAAGATTTGAATGTTGTTTTAAGCTCTTTTTGAGGTTAAACATGCCATCAATGTTCTTAATTATTTCTGTTACATGATGATATGTGGTTTATGTTCTTGGCACATGCAAAATGATGATGTGAATATGGCTATATGTTTCATGTATATTATGTGAAATGAGAAAGGGAATGCACAAGGCGATGCATATCCCAAATGTGTGGTGAAATGTGGAAAGAAAAGAAATGGAAAGTGTTATGCTTCATGAAAATGACTAAGTATTCTTAAAGGAGGGTGACATGGGGTTTGGGGGAAACACGGGTAAATTAAAGAAGGTAAGGAGCAGACAGATGATATAAATTCTCACCCGATGTGTCATTCCCAAAAGGTGGAGTTGAAAGGGTTGGAGAGGCCGCTGGTGTACTCATGATGCACCATGACGGTAACAGATGGTTTTCTCCGTTTGTCCGACAGAAAAATCGAGATGAGTCTCGCTCTAGTACCTTGCCCCGTTCGGGTACAGAGTTACGAGAGGCCCCTCCAGAGCTCGTGTCGCTGGTTGCGGTACCACTTTTCACCCACCCTGGGTGAAGTCCGGCTCCTTAGCATTCTACGATTTACCCGGGTTCCAAAATGCTAACCAATGGATTAATTGTTAACCCTCATTATTCTTGGAGCAATGGTAAATGTATATGTTGTTTACTTGTGTTTCTTTACTATGGTTCTTTTATGTTGTATACCATTGTTGTACACCTTACATGTTGCACGTGCACGCTTTCACATGTTCATAACTATAGTTGTTACTTCCTTTATTATAGTAGATGTGTATGCCATGACATACACTCTGCCTGCTCACGTGCACCCTTTCAACACTTCATGTAAGGACTAGTTGAGATATGGGATTCCTACTGGGTCACGCGTTGACGTGCCCCACCGTTGACTTTTCAGGTGTTGGTGATGGAGTTGGTTGATGGCTAGGAGGTGGAGCAGTGGAGTTCTGTGGATGAGTTAGGTTGAGATGGCGAGGGGAGAGGAGAGGGTGTTTGTACTTTTGGGGTTTTGTTTGGGTAGTGACGAGATGATAATGATGGATGTATGTACAGATGGATGATGTATAAGATATCAGACCTTTTCTTTGGGATTAATTGTTGTACAGTTTCCCTCAGTGTTTCTTTTTGTATTTATGTTATGGGTTACTTGGTTGTGCTTTGTGGAACATTACAGGTACTACCCCAGTAGTGCGCAGTGGACCTGATGCTTGTGTTTGTAATTTTGTATTTCCTTCGTAGCACCCGCCTCTTTAGGAATACCTGATACGGATTCGTACTTATCGGGTATCCTGAGAAGCGGGGCGTTACAAACCTCACACCACCCTATCTATGGATTAGGATGAAAATGGGTCGGGTCAGACCGGGTCGGGGCGATGCCCAGACCCCGGCCCCAATATTCTTCGTGGCTAAATTTTGCCCACCCCTATCCATGGGCTTTTTAAATGATAGCCATGCCCCTACTCTATGGGCTTTTGGGTTAGCCCTCGGGTTTTCAACCAGGTCATTTACTTGTTTCAATTTGTTATAAACTCATAAGATGATACCAATCTCAAAGTGTCATGTCCTCATGGCATAAGCCATGGCTCTCTATATATTCTTCCTCAATGGGGGGTAAGAAGCCTAAGGGACCCCCACTACTTAGTAGTGGAATGTAATGGAAGATAATGAGGGGAGGGAGGCCAAATGCCTCCCTCAACTCTTAACACTCCCCTTATCTCTCCATTACCTTGGGTTAATCATATGAATACTTCAGGATTCAATATGCTAATGAGGTAGATACTTCCGGATCTAGAGCCATTGTTGTTGCCTCGTTAAAACCTTAGCTGTGGAAAACCCAGTGGAAAAAACCAGCAGCTTTAAGGGAAAAGAGTACAACCAACTGGTGACTCCCCCTTGATCCATACAAGCCTTATGCTTGTAGGTCTTTCAGCTTTCATTAGGGGTGGACACTTCAGGGTCCAGAGTTAAATGAAGTTGCCTCATTAAAACCTTTGGCTATGGAAAACCCAATGGAAAAACCAATAGCTAAGGGAAAATGGTATAACTCTACTATCAACTCCCCCTGATCTGTACAAGCTTCAAGCTTACAGATCTCCTATGTATCTATACAATCATTTCCTATTCGTCTATACATCCATCATGTTCTGAAAGCAAATACAATCATCACTCATCTATACAAGTTTCACTCATATATAGCGGCTACTGGAAAACAGTGGCGCACTGGAGTGGTACGCTCTTCGAAGTTGGTAGATGACTCCACGTATGTATTCTTTTACTCAGTCTTCATTGTGTCTATAAGGTACTGCTGGACCTGGCTGAGCATATTCTAGACTTGCTTCTTGGATAATGAGCTTCTCAGAAGATGTAGACTTTGGAGGATGATGTGTAGATCTTTAGGAGGTGGCCAGACATTTGTGCTTAGTCATCGCGATGATCTGTTAACCTGCATTTGCGATATATATTCCTTGGATGATGATCATTGATCCTTGGAAGTTGCACAGAAGCAGCTTATCCTTGGTCCAGTGGTGCTCTCCAGGGCAGCACTGTATATGGCTAACAGCTTTACTGCAGACGTTCTATTAGAGACACGTGCAGTTGGCCAGATAAAAGAGTGTAACTAGTACACTAGAGATAGGCTCTTCAGGACCTAGGATGTCCTCCCCCTCTACCAGCAACTGGAAGGCATCATAAATAAGCATCCCTTTTTAATAGATTGCAAATGTACATCTTTCTTCATAAACTCCTGGTGTATGAAGAATATGATAGGTATAAAAGGATTCCACTACGAAGGTGTTTAATCTGTAAGATGAGACAATACCTTGTTTTGCCTAGGTATTTGACGCGCCCGCAATCTACACCTATGATCCACCTGGCGGTGTCACGATCGCCAGGCGTGATATGGCTCCTAGGCTACGACTACGGGTTCAATCCGCAAGCGGACGGTGTCGAGTTATAGTATATAAGATAGTCAAATCCCACAGAGACGGTGATAGCGTCCGTGGTAATCTCAGTCTATTCCTAAATCTAGAAGTAACGTAGCGGTCGGAGTGCAAGGTTTGGGTTGATGATTGTTGTTGTGTAATATAATAAAAGGAACTAGGTCTTTAGGGATCGCCGCTAGGATCGTTGGGGTTGATGTTGGATAGGTTCCTCACATCGCATTAGGGCTAGGGAATTAATCCCCCAATTCTTACCACTTTCGTGGGTTAGAATTGCGGGGTATTTCGGTGGCTCTCGTCGATGCAATGGCGGTAGCCATCGACATAGCGATATAGTTCGTCGATGGATTCCCTCAAGGCGTGAGCCGGGCATGGTCACGTGCCTTGATTGGATCCACCGATTTCCCTATTCGAATCCCTAGATACCCCTTAAGAACATCAATTCCACAGACCGTGGGCATGATTTCAGTACGGGTTATCTACGGATTCGGTAGGATCTGTTGAGCGAATCGTCAAGGTTTAATCAATATTGGCTATCTAGGTTGTGGGATTCACAGTTAGTTGCACTTGCGACGCATTTATTCGTGTTGTCCACACTTCAACGTTAGATCGTCGCGGAAGTAGCGGCGTTGCTAACAAAGGTTGTCTTATGGGGTACCAAGTTTGGTTACTCATTGGCGGATTTGAATTCTCTTGGATTTTGTTTCCGACGTGTTTATGATCATGGATAGAATTTTTACAATGTAATAATGGCTTGTGCCTTCCGGTGCATTTTAGATTCCATTTCATTTACACTTCTAATTAGTTTGCAGCGAGGTTTTCGCACGTCGCATTTATTCTTGTTGTACAGGGCACTACAGGAACCGAAAACAACCCTAGATCCCCAATTCGATGTACGGATCCAGATCTACATTTTCCCCTAAAATCCTAGGGTTCACCCATCAGCCCTAGAGGGAATGTACTAACTCATGGTGATCGGAATGCAGGAAAATATTGAATTTGTGTAAGAAAACATTTCTTGCAACAAAAGAGATTAAGGCTAAAAATTACTTACAGTGAGAGTGAACGAAGAACAAATCCAGAGAAAGCAGAAAACAATAATCTTCGATTAACGATCCAGAGTTTGCTACAAAATTAATCCAAAAATATTCCTAAAAATTCTTCCTAGATCTCTCCCCAAAAAATCCTCAAAATAGAACTCAGAATAATCCTCCACTAACGCTGAGTTCGTAGTCGCGAGCTTCAGCTCAGAAAATCGCGCACATTGCGCGTTCAAAAATCTTCCAAAAATGCCCCAGGAAGTGCCGGCCGAGTAGGTGACTCGGCCAGAGTCAGATCTGCTCGGACAGTGATTCGGTCAGGGTCGCACGCTGCTCGGGCTCAGGATGGGTGACTCGGTCGGCTGCCGGTCATACTCGGGGGCTACTCGGGGCGTGCTCTCTGGCCGAGCAGCTGAGTTACTCGGCCCGAGTCGGCCGTATCTGCAGCTCGTGTCATGGCTCGGCCCGAGCTGAAGATGCTCGAGTCGAGCATTTCCTGGGAAAATGCTGCTGCAGCAGCTGCTGCCTCTCTCTCTGTCTGCCTCTCTTTCTCCTCCTTCTCCTCTTTCTCTCCTCCAACAACTCGAGAATGCGGCGAACTCCTCCAGAGCCCCGCCAGCAAGCTCATGAGCATGTCGGATGTGTCCAAACCCAGGCGGGGGTCCAAATCGCTCCAAAATCCCTGAAAACTCAAAATACACTGCGAAACTCGAAATATCGTCAGAAATACCAAAATCGCAGTAAAAAGTGGGATATGGACACGGGGATGACATGCAATGCGATGGAAATATGATATGAAAATGATGTAAAATATGGACACATCAGTATTTCATTACGAAAGTATGCTTAAGGCTATCTGATATCTCAATGGTCTCTGCAGGAGATCCTATTAGATTTAAGTCATCCACATATAAAGCGACAATTATAAATCATGTCCCCGTTCTTTTGATAAAGATACATGGGCAGACTTCATTATTAGTGAATCCTTATTCCGTAAGAAATTCGATAAATCTGGTATACCATATTTTTCTTGTTTGCTTAAGATCATGTAATGATCGTTGAAGCCTTTATAGAGAAGACGTTCCTACGCCTCTCTTTCATCTCTAGGGGTAGAGTATACCCTTCTGGAAGTTTCATATAGATCTCTATATCTATATTGCCGTATAGATATGCTGTCACAACGTCCATGATCTTGGATTTTCCAGAAACGGTTAGGCTTAGTATGAAATAGGAAATTGATCACATTTCCTTCATTTCTTTTTCTTATGAAAACCAACTTATATTCCACACGTTTTACACATTCAGGTGTTTGGAGTATTGGTCCAAAGACTTTGCGTTTCAAGAGTGAGTCCAGCTCTACTCTTATTGCATCGTCCCACTTTGGCCAATCTATACGTTTACGCTATTGAAAAGTGGGTAGACGTCACCGTCGTATTCAGCGACATGAACGGTAATAGCGAAACCAAAATCGGCGTCGTCGACTGTACTATATCCGTCCAGTACCTCTCCAGTACGTACGTAATATAATGATGTTTCTCCTATTGTTTCCTCTGTAGGGGAAATCAGGAGGGGAGAGGTCGCTGGTCTGAGCTCAGCATCCTGCGAAGGGATCATTTTAATATCTCCAAGAATCTTCCACTTTCGAGGAACTTTATCTTTTGAAACTATCGGGCATCCTCTTTTCAATTGAGGTACATCCAATTCTGCTGCCGGTGGATTGCATCCATCTTTGGGGATGTCAATCCTAGCTGGCGTGTTGGTAGCAGGGGATGTGTGAACGAAAAATCTTATGGTTTGTCCGTGAATTTATCCGGCAATTGATGTACTTTAGTCTGAATGTGAAGGATCTTCAGGATCTCATCTTCACACAGAAATAGTATGTGGATCATAACGAGATTAGGACTTTTGTGTCCCATGATATGGTCTCAGAAGCTTCAGGGTTCTATAGACCGCGTGCCTATTTTAATGAGACTTTGCTCATCAAATTCACAGTTATCAAGACGTGCCTTTAATGCTTCGCTTGTCAGGGGTTCTAGGTATCTAATAATACATGGCGAATCAAACCATATAAAGATAACTAGTTTTGATGATGACCCATTTTGGTCCTCTGAGGTGGTGCTATTGGGACATATATTAGCACATCCAAACACTCTCAAATGAGATATGTTTGGTGGTGAACCATAAGCAAGCGGCATCAGCAATAAGATATGCCCACAAGAGGGCCGTATCGTGATAAGCGATGCGAAATGCAGTATGGAGTATCCCTAAACATCCACAGGAAACTAGGATTTAACAATGAACGTGAAATCCATTGGAGTCTCTTTATCAGAGACTCTGATAACCCATTCTGAGTATGAACATGCTACATGATGTTCAATTTCAATGCCAGTTGCTTGGCAGTAGTCTTGAAAGACAAGTGTAGTGAATTCATCCACATTATCAGATTTTGAGAAAGCTAGGTTGCGAGTGGACAAAAAAGGCACATATAAGACAATCTAGTAGATGCACCTATCAGTACAATGAAGTACCGAAATGGGCCACTTGCGGGGTGAATAGGCCCACAAAGGTCACCATGTATTCTCTCAATGAAGCCAGGAGACTATAATCCCACCTTCAGGAGGGAAGGTCTCTCTATAAGTTTTTCTTTATGACAAGGGGGACAAGGAAACTCAACCTTTTGAAGAATCTTTAGGTTCTCCAAGGGATTCATTCGATGGTGCGTCCATCATCGCTGTTCCAGGATGACCAAGTCTATTGTGCCAGAGTTGAAAACTCTGGCAATGAAAGACACTTCTGGTGCTCAGTCAAGTTGGCTTTATATATGATGAATATATGTAATGATAGGGACCCGATGGGGGTCCAATGAATCGTGCGTAGATGGTCTTCCTTCAGGCCATCCTCTTGACGAGTTACATAAAGATATTCACTATTTATTATCCATACTTTCCAAGTTATGTTTGTTTAAACGAAATATCCTTGAAACTTGGGAGATTACTCTATGATTTAGGAGAGAAATATGCATCTTTTAGTCTCGTTGTATGTGGGAGAAATTTTAATGCTTCACCAGTGTATCGATGCACTGTCCACAATATATCACACTTCATCTATATATCAGAATGAATAGACTTTATAAAATAAAGCTAAATATGCATTCATAAAGTTACAAAAAGGAAATACAGATGAAGGAAACTAGAATTTAAAATGCAAAGATAAAATCAAACTAAGATAAGGCTCAGTCGAGCAAGTCGTCATGATGGAATTCTTTTACAGTCAGCTTGGTTGAAGGATGAGATTCATCCAGATTTGTTTCAGGATGAGGTTGCAGGCTCGCCTGATAAAGATTCTGGAGATTACGTGGAGTGCGACAGTTTCTGGACCAATATCCAGTCATGCCACATCTATGGCACTTGTCCACACAGTTCTTCTTGGGAATAGACGGTTGGCCATTGTTGTTACTCTTCCACGTATTCTTTTTCTTTCCCTGGTTGTAGTTATTGTTATGTGGAGGTCCTCTAGCCGGTTTCATCACAGCTTTACCCTTGTAATTTTTGGCCTTCTTCTTGTTCTTCGTCTTCTGGGAAGAAACAAGATGGGCTTCAGGGAGTGGAGCAGTCTCAGCAGGGCGAAGGTTGTGAGTGGCCAGTAACAAGGCTCTGTTCTGCTCTGCCCTTAGGAGGCAGGAAAGTAAGTCAGAGAATTTCGTGAAATTTCTTTCACAGTACTGTTGCATGAGGATTGCATCCTTTTCATGGAAAGACGTGAAAGTCTTTTCCAACATGTGTTGGTCCGAGACTTCTTCACCGCCAGTTTTAGGCGTGAGGTGATATTATGGAGTGCTGAGTTATACTCAGACACGGAATTGAAGTCCTGAATTCGGAGGTTTTCACACTCAGAACTAGCACATGGCCGTATAACATCAATTTGATGTTTATAACGTGCCTCCAGTGCCGTCCATAACTCAAGTGGATCCTCTACTGTTAGATATTCGGTTTTTAAGGTCCGATCTATGTGCCTCCTAATGTAGATAATGTCTTTCGCCTTATCTATATCAGTGACAGATGTATGCGTCGCTTCAGGGGTAGCGGTTTAAGTAGCCTAGCCCGCTGCTGGGGCCACAAGCACAGTAGGAGGAGCCAGAATCGTACTCATAAGAGCCATTAAGCGCAGGTAGAACTCCATGTTCACCCGCCAGCTCAGATAGTTCTTTCCTGCCGCATCCAACACATCAAAATCAACGCTCGCTAATTTTGCCATTTATTTATGCAATTAAATAAGCATGAATTAATATATGTACAAAAATATATTCACGCAAAGTAAATAAACAGTCATGTGGGGATCGACCAGGTACACTTAGAAACAAATGTCTAAAAATGTCTGAATACAGCCCATAAAAAGTGACATACAAAAGAAATGAAAAATACAATTTGGAAACCCATTTGGGTCCTAGCATAATGCATATTTCATCTCCGTCTTCAATTTGGCAGAGCTCCAGTCTTTGGCATTTTACATTATAACCTCACTACAATATCTCTCAAAACAGAAAAAGAAAGCGAGGAATATAAAAAGATGTATCTCAAAATTGCCGATCCCAAACCACAAGACTGAATTATTTACAACAACCACGCAGTTTATATATGCTACATGCAATATAAAAATCAACCATGCAAACACACATGCATAATATGTATATTCAGCATAGCAAGCATATTATATAAAAATTACGTTTTACAATTTACTTGGACCACGGAGAAACGTCATTACCCGTTAGATTAGATAACTAACGACAGAGCGGTCTCATGGTCCTTGTAATTATTAATACGTTAAGGAAAAAATTTAATTAATCCAATTTTTATATAATTTGCAGGATGGTGAGATTAACATAATATGAACTAAATAATTAAAAACATGAACAAATCAACCCAATGTTGCCAAAAATAATCATTTTGATTTTTCCTAATTTTCATAGAATTTTTTAGGATTTTTCTGGATGTTTCTGTTAAATTTAAGGAATTTATATTGAAAAAAATGATTATAAATCAGATTGTAAGTTTTTTTAAAACCTATTGGGCTTATGTGAGGGCTTCAGGCCCAAACAGCCAATAAAAACTTTAATATTGTAGTATCGGGCTGCAGGCCAATGGGCTAAATAGTTTGTCCAATTACAACTTGGAGGGGGGTTAAAAATACCCCTAAACAAAACCCTAACACTTAAATTAGGGTTAGGGTTTGTTTAAGAAGCTAAACAGCCCCCTTCAATCCATCCGATCGCGGCCTAGGGGGTGGCCGGAGCAGCGCCGCCCGTCCCCCTCTTCGGTGATCAGCCATGGGGGAGGCGGTCGGAGCAGCGCCGCCCCCCATCTTCATCGGATCGGACATAGGGAGGGGCCTGCCGGAGCAGAGCCCCCCCCTCTTCGTCCGGGATCGGCCATGTGGGGGATGCCGGAGCAGGGCCCCCCTTCTTTGGTGATCGAGGCGGCTTCCTTTTTTTTGCGGCCGTCGCGACCATCGAGGCGACGCAGACCGTTGGCCTTTTTGGTGCCGACGTGGCCATCTGGGAGGTGCAGACCTTCGGCCTTTTTGGGGCCGTCACGACCATCGAGGCGGTGAGGCCGTTTGGCCTTCGGGGTCGGCCGATGAAGAAAAACCGCAATGGCTTTGAGGCCGATGATGAAAAACAAATTTTTTTTAATGATTTGTATCATATGAAATACTTTGTCCATAATATGTATGATCAAAACATATTGCATGAATATAAAGTTTAGATCTAGGAGTTTATTGTTGTTTACCTCTAGATCCGTTAGATCTAAGGACGATCGTCGAAAAAGATTAGATTCGTAGAATGAATCCCCGCTCCCGATGCACCGTGGAAATCGCCGCAACGGTCGCTGCAACCAAAGATTCCAAGGGATCGAGCTTCAATGCACATAAATCGCCGCAACGGATTGCAGCAACCAAGATTCATAAGCGTTGTGATGGTGATTTGAGTTAATAAAAGGAGAAGCTTGAACGAGAAATCACGTGCTGATAACGTGTTATAAACTCATAAGATGATACCAATCTCAAAGTGTCAAGTCCTCGTGGCATAAGCCATGGATCTCTATATATTCTTCCTCAATGGGGGGTAAGAAGCCCAAGGGACCCCCACTACTTAGTAGTGGGGTGTAATGGAAGATAATGAGGGGAGGGAGGCCAAAGGCCTCCCTCAACTCACAACAAAATTATAATTCTAATCCATGATTATTATTAATAATATATCAAACAAAAAATTCATGGTAAAAACATACATATTGCCTAAAGTATACTAAAAATGTTCATCAATTTTATAAATTTCTTTTTAGTTAGGTGCTCATGATATATATCAAAATTTTATGCAAATAATATCTTTATGAAAAAGAAGTTACTCTGTTGTATTTTTACAGGAACTCATGTCTTATTATTTGCTCAGCTCTTCCCCTTAATGGTTTAATTTCATACCGTCAGATTGAGAAGGAAAGACTAAATAAACACTTTTCAAAGTCAAAAAAATTGAGTAAATATGAAATCAAATCACGTTTCAAATAAGAATTGCTGATCTAAATATAAACACATCATATCTCAATTTAGAAACAGGCAACAATTCAATTGAAAAGAAAGACATGATACCATCTTAATTTCAGATTTTTTTGGAAATAAGCAGTTGATTTTTGATTAAAGAGAGAAAAAGATTGAATGTGATAAATTTATATGGGGCAATTTTTTAAATTCATATGGGTTGAGGTAGATGTTTTAATGGGCTTTGAAATTATATGTTTTTAAAAATTATAAGTATGTGAACATGGTCAGGGCTTGACTTTTCAGGATCGGGTCATGGGGCCCTTTAGGGCGGCCCCGACCCATTTTCATCCCTAAGTAGGGATCCCTAACTAGGGATGAAAATGAGTAAAAGACAGGAGGAGGCCTATGGTTGGCCCAACCCAACCCCAAACATTTCAAGCCTTAAATTGAGGCTTGGCTCATACCATGTGTTTTATATGCAGAAGTCACGACCCTAACCTTTAGAGCTTGCAGGCTGATCAAAACCAAGCTTTTTTGGTGCAGACTTGGAAAAGTAACAAGATTATTAGAATATTTTGTGCTAAAAACATGTTTATTAATATCTTAAATTGAGAAAAGCCGATATAGACAAGCACATGAAAATAAATAATTAAACATATTGAATGATATTGCACTGGTTAAAAGAGATTGACAGGAGCGTGTGAGCTACCTAGTGTTTTCCTTAGCTGTAGCTGAGAAACATGTTCTTATAGAGTTAGCACATGAAAATAAATAACTTCTGACGACAACCCTAATCTTGTTCTTATAGAGTTAGGGCCGTGTTGGGCTTTTTTTCAGGTTGGGCTCTAGGCCCATTGGGCTTATTCCGGACCAGTTTCATCCCCTACCACAGCTAGGATGCTAAATTTCTCTAACAAGCTCTACTAGTTCTGGCCCAAAAGTTGAAAGCCTTGAGTTCAAACGGATCAGCAACAGATAGATCTCCTAAACAGAGTTAGGCAAGTGAGAGAATAGAGTTAATGAGGTTTGTTGAGGGTTAGGAGCAGAGTACCTCACCAATCTGAGACGTCTTTCTCAAGTCCCTGTCAAGAATAATCATCTCCTTCAGCTAAATCTCAAAAAGAATTTGCTCAGATAGAGACATATTTTATCCAGTAACAGAATCCATGATCATCAAGAAAAGATTAAAGAGATGCGTACACTTTAATCGGCTTTGGGCATGCCGAGACTTTGCCGCGTCATTGGCTCCCATAGGAACATATCGAAGGAATGCCTTTTTTTTCCCCCCAAAAACGTGTCGCAAGTAGCGTCCTGCTTTCACTTGTTATCATTGATATCACAAGTTCATTTTGAATCATCGAAAAATTTGTATGAAAGTTACCATTCTGGTGGCTCTTCATGTGATTCACCGCATGGGCTATGCAAAACCCATTTTGCAAGGCAAATAACAGACTGTATGCAGCTGTATATGATATCAATATCTACAACTACACCTGATTGTTCTAATACTAGAACTATGAGGTGAGATGTGCCTGTTATCTCCAGCACCACAAAAAATTTTCAGTATGCTCTACCATCAAAAATACAAGAGGGAAAATTGTTTGTCTCCCATTCTAATTTTGCGGTACTCAAAACATTCATAGTGGATTGAGCTAAAAGACCAGAGGTAGCCAAGAAGGCCTTGAAAGTTAAGCCACCAAGAGATTTTCAGCAGATGACCATCGGGAATTAACTCGAGAAAATGTTCACTCTAAAACCACGACTGGCCACAGCTGCTTCCATGTAGAGATCTCATCCTTGGCATATAGTTTCCTGATTCCACCATAGAATCCAACCGTCTCATTGCCTTCTTCCCTATGATCTTTCCGACTAATGGTTGTTCGCCTCCATCGCGAACCAGGTGTATACTGATTGAACTCCAACATGACAGCATCTGCAATAATTTGCAGGCAAAAGATCAAAAAATATTGTGAATTATCTAGTAGGAAGAAGCAACATTCGATACAGAAAATAAAGCAGGTTGGATTTCAAATAAAATATGCTAACATTCTTAAACCTGGGCTTTCAACTACGATGATCCGTTATAACTACGAACAAGCAAAATGACACACTCAACTATTAATCAATCATGGAACTCCAGAAGTTAGATGCCAATTCTCACAGACATTACACGGAGGCAAATGGCAGCTAAAATCAGATTGCCATGATGATTGAGTCCAGAAGGAGAAGCCGGTGTATGCCAGTGGAAGAAAAGAAGCACACATCCATGATGCATGTATGCAAGTAAAAAAAATGGAAGCAGCGACAAGCTGGTGCTTAAAGAAGCATGCAAAATGAGACTTCATGTAAGTTACGGCAGAATGCCATTCAAGAATGCCCTTTGACGAGTTTTAGGTTCAACTAGGACTGTTAATTTGTGACGGAACTAAAAAAAATCCTTACCGTTTAGATGACAACGGCAGAAATGTTCACTCCCATCGCAGGGCTCCAAGTGACCTACAATCCCATACCACCAACCTGCCAATCAACAACCAAACAAGACTAATTAAGCTATATCTCCACACACACAAAAAGAATAACATATGGTTTCCTATTTCCTTATCAAGTTTGTGCATTTGCGTGGATCTTTGCTATTTACGAGCAGTACAATGGATAATCTCAAACCAGATTGCTATTTCTCCAAATGGGAATCCTATCTCCCTTCATAACATAAATATTTTTGGTATGAAATCAATCGGGTAATGCCGAAGATTACACACCATATGGGAATTCTTTGTTCCTTCTCCACTGAATCTCAATGTGATCGCCCGGGCGCAGATCATGCAAGCAGTCAGAAGCATGAAGATCATGCGCAGGGGTACCAACGGCTGGGGCCCTTACCCTGTCCCAGCGAACTCCTTCCTCAACAACGGCCGCTCTTCCCCCCTGTGGCGGGTACCTTGAGTGCAACAAATTATTGCATCATCTTCACATAGTTAATGAATAAATCACATTCTCTTTAGTTTTTTCAAAAAAAAATTCATGATATCATTCCTGCACCTTCGAAAGATCTAAATAATCTAAAATACTCGCCTAAACAATAAAAATTAAACTATACCTAAATTAAAGTGAACAAAAAAATAGCAAGAAATGATATGGATCAAGCTAATGTACATACTTTGCTTGAAAGGTGTCGGTCCGGCAATCATAACTGACTTCAGCATCGTAGCAAGACAACATGAATCCCACATGCCCGTTCTGAAGAACACCCAACAAAAGGTAAGCAAATTGATAGCTTATTATTAGCAAGAGCACGCAGAACATAAGCATATATGGAGGACTACGGCTCGATATCTACCATGCAATTCAGAACACATACTGAGCATCGATCAATCTAATTAATATCAAATGATGAAACCTCCATTAAATTGGAAAGAATTCAATGCATCCACATAGACATAAACGCAGTGCAACTGCAAGCATACCTCGCGATTGTAGACCTGAGCAGGGAACCAAAACTTGCCGCTCTCAAGCGACAGATACCAAGCCATGATGGAGTCGTCGAGCAAGGGGCTCCCCGGCCTGCTGCCGCAATCGAGCCTGGACTTGATCCACGAGAGTGGCCAGACACAGGAGATAGAGGCGGCCCACCTCCTCCGTTTCCGGCTCCTATCAGCACGAGCAGTCGACGTGGGGTGATCGTTTCTTGTGGCCAAGTACCAGTCCCACTCCCAACGCGCCGCCCGGCCTATCACCCTCCCCCATTTCTCTCTCATGTGCTTCTCCCATAAGTGGTCGCTCCGGCACAGATCCCTCATCGAGCTGCAGACTCCGGCCATGTTGCACAACGCCACGGGCGGAAGCTTCCCCAAAACGAGCTCCAGGGCCAAGTCGGGCAGGTCCAAGACCGACATCTCCGGCGACTTGATCTTCCCGACATTCTCCACCCCCGCGGCGCACCTCCTCTTCGAACCCATTCTCGACGAAACCCAAAAGACTCGGGAACCGAAATGCACCGCCAAGCCCAACAACTCTTGCCAGAACAGGGCGGAGAGCAGCCTCGCCTCACAGGCCCATGAAGGGAGGGGCTGCAGGGGGGGAGACTTGGAGAAGAGAAGGAACAAGGGAAGAACGGATACAAGAAAGAAGAGCATCAGATAAGAACAGAGAGGATTCTTCGTTGTTTCAGAGGGACCGATTGGTGCTCCACAAGAATATCACACAATGTCCAGCAACAATTTTATATTTAGAAAAAAAAATCGGGGAAAAAATGCGGATCAAGCGAAGAATGATCCCACCTCCGTCTTTTAATGATAGAATAAGCCAGGCTGACGCGATGAAACCCACTAGCGGGCCTCAAAGCCGGATTCTTGGAAGCAAAAGGAGGAGCAAATCAATCCCTACACGCCTATAAAGCCCCAAGCAACAGTGCAGGCATATTAATGGATAAGATAGCCACCTGTTGCTTGCAGACACAGAACACAGACACCAGCTATGTATTTACGAGACCTCTGAAGAATCGGGTGCACCAACACACCCAAACATTTGAGAGAGAGAGAGAGAGACGAGTTTATGAGTGAGAGAGAGACCGACGAAGATGAGATTGAGATCTGGCAGGTTGGTGAAGATTAGGTGAAGAACATGAAGTGGGCCCACCTTCGGCCTCTTCAAGTCCACCCCCCCCCAATCTTCACCTTCAACCTACCAATTTCTCTCTCCCCCTTTGTTGTGCAATAACAACTAGCTAAAGATTCTTATCCAATTAGATGGGTATTTACGGAGAAGTTGAAGATGAGTTTTCTTGGTAGTCTTTTTTTGCCTTTTTTTTTTCCAAGTCGTGTTATTTGGGGTAGAGGAGAGATTAGCCAATGAGGATGGAGCATGTGGCATTTTGGTGTCCTAGCTTTCAGCAAAACTTCATTTTAAAAAAGAAAGAAAGATCTTTTATCGCAAGAACCAATGGATGAGGAGAGAAAATCGAGGACCAGCGAAATGTAACGAACCAGTGGTTGTTTTATTCTTATTGGATGAGAGCAGAGGCCCAGTAGGAATTTAGTTTTTCAGCCGTATCCACCTTGCTAGTACTTTTCAGCATAAACAGGAGGGGCTCAGTTGGCATTTTTTTGATGTTTTAAGTATCTCCTTCGTAGTTTATATCCCATGATGATGATGATTGATCTTGAGAGTTGCTTCCCGCAGCCACAGCTTTACTCCCCGCACATACCACTATTTATTAGTTAGTTATTTCAGTCCCACGCCCTCGCACACGTACCACTTGAATGGCAAACTTGTAAATAGTGGTATGCGCGCAGAGTAATCTTTTCAGTTTTTGACATCTTCTCAACGTCACGTTATGTCAACTAAGGGCCTGTTCTTTTATGTTGAAGTAGTTGGTTTGTTGAAGTGATGAATAGTGTTGGGTAAAGTAGAGTATTGTGTTTTTTGGGGTGAAAGTGGGTTGTGAACGTGGATGTTAGAATTGTTTGTGGGGCATACACAACTTTATTGTGTTTTTTTGTGTTGAAGTGGGTTGTGAACGTTGTTGTGAAAGTTTGAGGGTGAAAGTGGTGAGTGGGATGTGGTAAGAATAGGAGAACAATGACCCCCTTGCATTTGTGATTGGAATTGATATAAAAACAAAATATTCCCCTTTCACAAAATAAAAGAACAATGACCCCATTGCATTATGACAAACTAATTAAAATATCTCAAAAAATAATACAGTTTATTATGACATTGATGTATTCTCCATGTTAACCATCAATAAATAATTAAGAAAAAATTTCAGACAATGGTGATATTGTGATATATAAACTGACGTTGCCCCCGGTTTGCTAGCCGCAAATGGCCGGGGGACCCGCGTGAGGGTTTAGATATTTGTAACCGTAAGCGCACGGTGTTGTAGTGTGGCTTGGGTGTCGAACACAGGGAGGCTAGGATGTGCTTGTGTCAAGGAGGACCGAAATCACCCCGTGGGCGAGCTAGCCCGAATCGGTTGATGGGTTGTCACGGAAAGGAATGCAAGGTATGAACAATAAGAAAATAAACCCGGGACTTTGGTTTCCACTCCAACGAGCGACTCTCGCCGATACGGCCTACGGGTAGGATGGCGATCGGAATTAGGGTCTAATGGTGAGACGTTGCCTCTGAAAGTGGTACCGGCGTCCCATGGGCCCGATATTTCGGTCGGTGCCCAGGATGATACACCGGACTTCCCGGGTTCGATCAGTGGGCACTCCCGTGTCCATTAACACTGATCGATTCCGGGAGCACTAAGCTCGCAACGATAACTCCCAACGTCTCATCCTGCCGCTCCCGCGCGCTAGGATTCGGCGTCTACGCTAAGGGCGTGAGCTATGGCTAGGGAGTCAACCGCCAAGTTTATTCCCCCTTGGCCCAACGGTCAAAGGCGGTCTTTTTCCCGCCGATGACAATAAAACACACCGCGTAACCGTTAGATTCCTAATCCCTATCGATTTCCTTACCCTATGGATGCATCGGGAAGAGCCCCCGAAGGGGTTTCCGCCAAAATCCCAGATTTGGGAACTACTCACAAATATTCATTAAAAAGCGATCTAAACGAAAATGAACCGTTGAAATCATAATCAGACGATTGGAATGCGAAGGTAATAGAGCAATTAAGATAATACTAAAGTTTAAGAAAGATCCGAAAACTTACAATAGAAAAGTAATTACAGCCGTCACAATAGGAGAAAACAGTAAAAACTAACAGCTCCCCCGTTTTTGGAACCCTAGGGGTCCTATTTATAGGATCTCGTATCACCCGATCGGTTGACAAGTCAACCGATCGGGTGATCCGTTACAAATAATAAACAGAAAACGGCGGACTTTCACCCGGTCATATGAACCGGTCGGTTGAGTTCTTGGAGTGACCGGTTGGATTTTGGCGCCATCGGGTGAATGGATCGGTTGGGTGCCCGTGTCTTGACTCCTCAGCATCAGCTACAGATGAACCGATCGGGTGAGAGTCACCCGATCGGTTGGAATTTGGCTTGAAAAGACAGAGAGTTGGCCCCGTTGAACCGGCCTGTGAACCGGTCAGGTGACTTCCACTTGAGCTCCGGCTGAGACCGGGTGGTGCACGCGTGCATCACCCGATCGGTTGGAGATAACCAACCGACCCGGTGAGGGGCTGAAAGATGTAATCTTCGTCGTTTGACCCCCTGGATCACGCTTGACTCCTCCCATTGCTCCGGGGACTTGAGATATTGTCGTTAAACGTCCCCTACGCGGGCAATCTCCTGCAAACATGGAGAAACAAAGAAAAGTGAAAGAAAACGAGAAAATACGAGAAAACGAATAAAAGACGGCGGAAAATACGGAAAAACACGAAAGAAAACGTGCGTGAATATATGAAATATATACGCATGTCAAAATCCCCCAAGCTGAACTCTTCCTCGTCCTCGAGGAAGACGAGTGAGAGTAGGAGCTCGGAGGGGAAAAATAGAGAGAAAGAGAGAAAAAGAAAACTCTATATCCTAGATCGTCCGTCAGAGCCAACAAAATCAAAAACGACACACCAAGCAAACAAACGTCCAATCACATCACTAAACCTAGGAAAACGAGTCCAAATAAGTGTCGTGGGCCCACGCGGTGAAGCGCGTGTGAGTGCGGTCATGTGCTAGCAAATGGTGTCGCTTTTTACAATGTGCTATGAGCTCATATACGCAAATCCAGGAAATGACCCAAATACCGATTCGAATTTGAAATTGCGGTGAATATTAGTTCAAGCATGCATGAGAAGAGTATAAGGATAGAAGCGTATCATGCATCGGGGATTCCACAACTAGGGTTAAGGAAATCACGCCACTATAGCCTAGATACTAGCTAAAAAGTTCCTAAGCCAAGTGTTTTCGAAAACGATGGGGGTTGAGATGATGTGGAGTAGAACACTCGGTGCAAATTCTCGCCTTCCCTTTATTCTCGGTAAATAGGAAAAATATTCACACTTGAAATTTTTTTGGGTTTTGGGTATTTGTATTTTTTTTGGCTATACAAAATTTTTCTTTTCTTTTCTTTTTGGGTTTTTCTTTTCTTTTCTCTTTTTTTTGGATTTTTGGGTTTTTGGCTATACACATGTGTACTCTCCCAAGTGGGAGAACGGTACACGACGAGGAGATTTGCACCAAGTAAAACAAAAAAGAAGTCGGAATCTAAACACTTGGGCAAAGGAAACTATTCTCGCTAAATAGAGCATAGGCTAAATGGGTTGTCCTAGTCCTTAATTGTGGAATCCCGACACATGCGAAATGAAGTACACGATATATATATATAGCATGCAGAAGCGGACAGGGAAAATAAATACCGCATATTCAAATCGTAGCATAATAATCTAGGGGTCATTCCTGGACAGGTATATAAAGTAAAATCACAAAGTAGAAGCATACCAAACAGATAGGCACGAAACACGACTCACAAAAAACTAAGAGGACCCACGATGCGTGAAATGCAAGAGAACTCGAAATCCTAGGGTTAGTGAATGTGATTATCGATGCCATGCTAGCTGTGTGTGATTTTGTGGCGATTCATCATAGGGTTCATCTCTAGGAGAAAGACATAAAAAGAAGAGAAGAGAAAAAAGAAAAAAAAATAAAAAACACGATGAAAACGACATAAAAACGAAAAAGAAGGACTTAAACGGCGCACACAGTGCGACTCCCCCAAGCTGAAGCTTGCATTGCCCTCAATGCAATATGAGTGAGTACGGGAGGGCAATGAAGATGGGGGGATACGCACCGGCACAAAAAGAAATGAAAACGAGAAAAACACAAAGATGAAACTGAAAATAAAGAAAAATCAAAATCAAACCACACGACACGAAAATAGAAATAAAACCACACGACACGACACTCAAAAGGGGAAAAACAAGCACACACACAAAAATGAGAAAAAACAAAACACGACAACACACCAAAATAGACGTCCCCCAAGCTAGACATGACAGTGCTAGCAAATAAAATGTGATCGTGAAATGCAGAAATATGCAAGGGGGAGTCAAAAACAAACAAGGTGAAATCAAAAAGAGGGAGAAGGTGAGTCCTCGCCCTCCTCGGAAGAGGGTGTGACTGGGTGGTCGGGGGAGGCTGGGGGTGTGCGAAGAAGTGGGGAACGAGGTGGAGGAATAGGGGCAGCGGTGGTGTGAACGATGGGAGGAGTGTCGGTGGAGGTGGGTGGTGGTGGTAGGAAGGCAATCAAGGCGGTGGTGAGAGGAATAGAAATGGGGGAAGAAGATGTGGTGGTGACGGTAGTGGGTGGTGGTGGGAGAGATTTGGAGCGCACCGGCAATTTCCTCCGACGCACATATGAAGTGATGGAGGAGGAGGGAGGAGGTAGCGTGGGTGCGATGGAAGTGGTCGGAAGGGGGGAAGTGGATACCGGGATGGGAATAGATGAGGGAGGAGAAGAATGTGGTGAGGGAGGTGATGGATGTGGGGATGTGTGGGAGGGTGGGGGAGAAGATCGTCGAGGTGGTGAAGGTGGAGGTGGAGATCGTCGAGGTGGTGAAGGTGGATGTGGACCGTGGATGTGAGTGAGAAGGCGAAGAATGGCGGCCACGTTCCTCTCAAGTGCGAGGAAACGTGGGTGAGTGAGAAAAGAGGACGGTGATGGGTCCGAGGAGACAGAGGACATGGCAAGATCACGGAGGGCAGCGACCTCCCTTTCAAGACCAAGACGGGCAGAGACCTGGCGGCGACCAAAGGATGTGGACTGACGTGAGGCAGAAGTGGTGCCGGCAGGTAAGGTGGAAGTGGTGCCGGCGGCGGTGGTCATGCCGGCATAGGAGACAAGGCCAGAAATGGCCGCTAAGAGGTGCTCAGACGTGATGGGGCCCGGAACAGAAACAGGACGACTCGGGCCAGCCCCCATATCTCCCCGAGACGTAGGGATATCCTGCTCGCCTAAGTGGGCGGCAGGGGACGGTGGTCTGCGTGCGTCCGCGGGAAGGAAAGGAAGGTGCAACCCCGCTAGGAAGTTCGGATCGGGTGGGAAGGTCCAATCTCCCACAAGAGCTATGGTCATGTGAGCGGGGTTGGGGAGTGTGTATGCGGGAACTTAGTTGATAAATGCCCCAGAGCATCGAGCCTATGATAAAAATCCTTGTGTTCCTGGTTCCTAAAGATATACCCATGCGGGCCCAACATTGGGTCCACAGGGGGGATAACAGGCGGGGGAGGGCCTAGTGTCAGTGCTCGTGTGTGGGGAGGGGGACGTGTTTGTTTTCGTCTCTTTCGAGATGGTTCCTCCTCCCGCAAAATCTCCTTACCCTTGTCTTTATCCTTAGCCATGCGTGAGTGTGCGTGTATGAATGAGTGCAAAAAGTAATGAATGCACACTAACACAAGCAAAATGAGCAAGCACAATTTATAGAGCAAAAATAGAAATATGAGCGTAGGAGCGAGTGTACCCAAGCGAAATGGCGAAGCTTGCTCGTAGATGTCCCCACGCCGTGCAATGGGGGAAGTGTGGAGCCGCGACGATCTTCTTCAGCAAGAATTTTGAAAATGGGCGTTGTGTGGGGGGGGATTAGGTCAGAAATTCGAAATGAAAGGAGAGAGGGAGTGAAAATGATGGAGATATTGATGGAGGAGGTGGAGAGAGGGAGTATTGGAGGAGTGGAGGACGTGGGGGAGTGAAATCCGGCTGTTGGCGAGGAGAAGGAGGTGAATCGACGGCAGAATGGGCGATCGGGTGAGGGTGAATGCGAACGGGTGGTCGGGGGTATTTATAGGGTTTTAAGTCGAACCGATCGGGTGACTTGTCACCCGATCGGTTGACTGCTAGGTCGAAAACTCTTGCCGAAGAAGTGCTACAGGAGAACCGAACGGTTGACTTGTCAACCGATCGGTTGGCCGCTCCACTCATTTTCCCGAGAAATGAGGGTTGCTCACCCGGTCGCCTCAACCGATCGCGCTCTAACTCAACCGATCGGTTGGTATTTCCCAAAACTTTCCCGAGAATTCTCCCCAGATCACCCGGTCTGTCACCCGGTCTCTCCATTCTTCACCCGATCGGTTCATTTGGGGACAGATGCGGCTTGTGTCTGATACATCCCAACCGATCGGTTGAGTTATCAACCGATCGGTTGGGGCTTTGTTTCCTGCAAAAACCAACAGATTGTCTAAGTCCCTGAACGGATGTTCTTGCGGCTGATTTAATTTATAAAAATAGATAAAATAAAGTCAAAAATAACACTAAAAAGTGGGGCAAAAGTTTAGAGCATGGGTTGCCTCCCATGAAGCGCACTTGTTTAACGTCGTTGGCTCGACGCCCGCAAGTGATGTTCACGGTGGTTGATACGGGTGATGCCCGAAGTTCGGCATCTCTTCTTCATCGGAGCTTACGGCCTTTGGAGTAGTCAGCGGCTGGAGGAAGATTTGCTCGACTATCCTCTCCTTGTTTTTGGGATCCGGGGCTTCTCTTTCGTATTGGCGCTTACCGCCATCTTCTTAAGGATCCGGACCTCGTCTTTGGTTAGGTCCATGGGTTCTTTCCCCGTTTTCCTTGCAGGAGGAGCCTTGGGGAACCCGGGAGGGGTCGTACGTGCTGCATTCGCTTTCCCAGCAGCATCATTGTTCTTGGGGCCGTCTTGGTCTTCTGAATCTCCCAAGTTATCGGGGGGATTTCTTAAGAGAATCTCCCAGGAGCTCTCTTCAGCAGCTTTATCTTCTTCCACCTCCAGCAAATTATACCGAGGGTCATCTGGGGGATCGGGATACTTCATGGACAACCCCAGATCAAATTCAACCTTTTCCCCGCTGACGTTTAGCGAAAGTTTTCCATTCTTCACATCAATCAAAACGCCAGCAGTGGCCATGAAAGGCCGTCCCAGGATGATGGGAGTGTGTGCGTCTTCAAGCATGTCCATGACAACGAAGTCCACTGGCACATGCACCCCTTTTACATTAATGGGGAGGTCATCCACAATCCCCACCGGATATTTGACCGACCGGTCAGCAAGTTGTAGGGTCATACCGGTGGGCTCCAAATCACCCATTCCTATCCTCTTATACATCGATAAGGGCATCAAACTGACACTCGCTCCGAGATCGACGAGTGCATGATGAATCTTTACTGCCCCGATCGTGCAAGGGATTGAGAAGCTCCCCGGGTCTTTAAGTTTTGGCGGATTTTCCCTCTGGATGAGAGCGCTACACTCCGCCGTCAACACTACTTTCTCCTTTCTAGACCCTCTCGTCACTAAATCCTTCAGGAATTTCGCATAGGAGGGGATTGTTTCGATTGCTTCCAGGAAGGGGATTTGCAAGCTCAGATCCTTGACCATGGCGAAGAACTTGCCATATTTCTCATTGATTTTGGCCTGAGCTAACCGTTGTGGAAAAGGCACAACGGGTTTGAACACTTTCAGGATCCCTTCCTCGTTCTTCTTCTTCTCTTCTTCAGAGACTCCCTCCAGAATCGTAGGATTTGATGACGAAGCACCGGTGTCATTTGATTTTTCGATCGGTCGCTCGACGACCAACGGTGCTTCCAGTCTGTTAGGGGGCACTCTTGTAGGGATTTGTGTCCCGCTTCTCAGAACGATAGCGGACACATTTGCGTGCTCGTGCACGAGTGCCGACGTTTGGGTTGCTCCCCTCGGGTTCACCTCAGGTTGTGGCGGCAATTGGTTTTGTGACCTCGAAGGGTCGCCACTTGTAACCCCAGCTGGGTTACTTGGTCCGTGAGGGCCCGCTGACCCATTTCCAGCTTTTGATTGATCTTCTCCTGGTTGGTTATATATTGAGTCAAGAGAGACTCAACCGGAGAGACGTCCCTCTGTTGGCCATACTGCTGCTGCTGCTGGATTGGCTGCTGATTCCTGGGGGCGTAATATTGTTGCTGAGGCTGCTGCTGATATTGTTGCTGCTGAAACTGACTCTGCTGTGGCCTAGTCGGCTGATATGTTTGTTGCTGCGGCTGCTGAGGCGGCGAGGGCTGGAATGGTGCCCGGTAACCAAAGTTAGGGTGGTTCCGGTTGTTTGGAGAGTAGGCCAGGTTGGAATCGGTTCTTGGTGGATACGGCGCATTTCCCGTGGGGTTGTAAAATAGTGCGCTCGCCTGATCCAATGGTGGTGAGACGTCACCACCGTCGAATTCCCCAAAAATTTCAGATTCTACCGCTGTAATCTGTTGTGTACCGGCCCCACCGGCTCCTACCATTAGTGCAGAGATCTGGGTCGAAAGCAAGTCGAACTTGCTTGAAAGTTTGTCGATGTCCTCGACTCTGTGTATGCCCCCAGACCTGGGTGTGGCTCTCTCGTCACACAACCGCTCATTGTTGGATGCCATATTTTCCAGAATTTGTCCGGCATCTTCCTCGCTCCTTGACATGAAGGAACCCCCAGCCGCGGCGTCCATAGAAGATTTTAGGTCATCCCTCAGCCCAGTATAGAACAGATTAATAATCTGCCACTTCGGAAGCTCATGGTGAGGGCATCTTCTCTGCATCTCCTTATATCTCGTCCAATCTTCATGCAAGGACTCGTGGCTGGCCTGGGAGAAGGAGGAGATCTCACTCCTCAACTTCATGGTCTTCCCCAGAGGAAAGAACTTCGTCAGAAAAGCGTTGGAGAGCTTCTCCCAGGTATTGAAAGTGTTGGGGTCCTTCCCCCTAAGCCATTTCTTGGCTTTGTCTCGCAACGAGAAGGGGAACAGCTTCAAGCGGATCGCCTCAGTCGTGACACCATTAATCCGGAAGGTGTCACATTTCTCCAAGGAGTCTAGATGCTCGATCGGGCTCTCCATGGGTGCACCCGAAAACTGATCCTTCTGGATCCATGTCACCAAAGACGGCTTTCGCTCAAAGCTTTGGGCCGTAATAGCTGGAGGACGGATGGCGGAAGTGGACTCGATAGATGGCATCGAGTACTCCAACATGGACTTGCGAGGCGGGGTGTTCTCCTCCATGGCTTCAGGATCCTCTCTTCTTCGCTTCTCGACGGCCAAACACCTAAGGGTGGTGTTAATCTCTGGATCAACGGGGATCAAGTCGTCGAGACTTATTGAACTCTTGCGCATGAAAAATAACAAACACCCGTGAAGCGACAAGTGGGAGAGAGACAGAGAAGATAAGAAATAAAAAGAAGAAAATAAAAAGGAAAAAAAAAAGAATGCGAAAATTATCGCGAGGTAGGGATAAGAGCTAGACACTAGGGTTCAAGAGATCCTAAAATAACAAGCACGTTGCCTCCCCGGCAACGGCGCCATAAACTTGACGTTGCCCCCGGTTTGCTAGCCGCAAATGACCGGGGGACCCGCGTGAGGGTTTAGATATTTGTAACCGCAAGCGCACGGTGTTGTAGTGTGTCTTGGGGGTCGAACACAGGGAGGCTAGGATGTGCTTGTGTCAAGGAGGACCGAAATCACCCCGTGGGCGAGCTAGCCTGAATCGGTTGATGGGTTGTCACAGAAAGGAATGCAAGGTATGAACAATAAGAAAATAAACCCGGGACTTTGGTTTCCACTCCAACGAGCGACTCTCGCTGATACGGCCTATGGGTAGGATGGCGATCGGAATTAGGGTCTAATGGTGAGACGTTGCCTCTGAAAGTGGTACCGGTGTCCCATGGGCCCGATATTCCGGTCGGTGCCCAGGATGATACACCGGACTTCCCGGGTTCGATCAGTGGGCACTCCCGTGTCCATTAACACTGATCGATTCCGGGAGCACTAAGCTCGCAACGATAACTCCCAACGTCTCATCCTGCCGCTCCCCCGCGCTAGGATTCGGCGTCTACGCTAAGGGCGTGAGCTATGGCTAGGGAGTCAACCGCCAAGTTTATTCCCCCTTGGCCCAACGGTCAAAGGCGGTCTTTTTCCCGTCGATGACAATAAAACACCCCGCGTAACCGTTAGATTCCTAATCCCTATCGATTTCCTAACCCTATGGATGCATTAGGAAGAGCCCCTGAAGGGGTTTCCGCCAAAATCCCAGATTTGGGAACTACTCACAAATATTCATTAAAAAGCGATCTAAACGAAAATGAACCGTTGAAATCATAATCAGACAATTGGAATGCGAAGGTAGTAGAGCAATTATGATAATACTAAAGTTTAAGAAAGATCCGAAAACTTACAATAGAAAAGTAATTACAGCCGTCAAAATAGGAGAAAACAGTAAAAACTAACAGCTCCCCCGTTTCTGGAACCCTAGGGGTCCTATTTATAGGATCTCGTATCACCCGATCGGTTGACAAGTCAACCGATCGGGTGATCCGTTACAATTAATAAACAGAAAACGGCGGACTTTCACCCGGTCATATGAACCGGTCGGTTGAGTTCTTGGAGTGACCGGTTGGATCTTGGCGCCATCGGGTGAAGGGATCGGTTGGGTGCCCGTGTCTCGACTCCTCAGCATCAGCTATAGATGAACCGATCGGGTGAGAGTCACCCGATCGGTTGGAATTTGGCTTGAAAAGACAGAGAGTTGGCCCCGTTGAACCGGCCTGTGAACCGGTCGGGTGACTTCCACTTGAGCTCCGGCTGAGACCGGGTGGTGCACGCGTGCATCACCCGATCGGTTGGAGATAACCAACCGACCGGGTGAGGGGCTGAAAGATGTAATCTTCATCGTTTGACCCCCTGGATCACGCGTGACTCCTCCCGTTGCTCCGGGGACTTGAGATATTGTCGTTAAACGTCCCCTACGCGGGCAATCTCCTGCAAACATGGAGAAACAAAGAAAAGTGAAAGAAAACGAGAAAATACGAGAAAACGAATAAAAGACGGCGGAAAATACGGAAAAGCACGAAAGAAAACGTGCGTGAATATATGAAATATATACGCACGTCAAAATCCCCCAAGCTGAACTCTTCCTCGTCCTAGAGGAAGACGAGTGAGAGCAGGAGCTCGGAGGGGAAAAATAGAGAGAAAGAGAGAAAAAGAAAACTCTATATACTAGATCGTCCGTCAGAGCCAACAAAATCAAAAACGACACACCAAGCAAACAAACGTCCAATCGCATCACTAAACCTAGGAAAACGAGTCCAAATAAGTGTCGTGGGCCTACGCGGTGAAGCGCGTGTGAGTGCGGTCGTATGCTAGCAAATGGTGTCGCTTTCTACAATGTGCTATAAGCTCATATACGCAAATCCAGGAAATGACCCAAATACCGATTCGAATTTGAAATTGCGGTGAATATTAGTTCAAGCATGCATGAGAAGAGTATAAGGATAGAAGCGTATCATGCATCGGGGATTCCACAACTAGGGTTAAGGAAATCACGCCACTATAGCCTAGATACTAGCTAAAAAGTTACTAAGCCAAGTGTTTTTGAAAACGATGGGGGTTGAGATGATGTGGAGTAGAACACTCGGTGCAAATTCTCGCATTCCCTTTATTCTCGGTAGATAAGAAAAATATTCACACTTGAATTTTTTTTGGGTTTTGGGTATTTGTATTTTTTTGGCTTTTTGGCTATACAAAATTTTTCTTTTCTTTTCTTTTTGGGTTTTTCTTTTCTTTTCTCTTTTTTTTTTGGATTTTTGGGTTTTTGGCTATACACATGTGTACTCTCCCAAGTGGGAGAACGATACACGACGAGGGGATTTGCACCAAGTAAAACAAAAAAGAAGTCGGAATCTAAACACTTGGGCAAAGGAAACTATTCTCGCTAAATAGAACATAGGCTAAATGGGTTGTCCTAGTCCTTAATTGTGGAATCCCGACACATGCGAAATGAAGTACACGATATATATATATAGCATGCAGAAGCGGACAGGGAAAATAAATACCGCATATTCAAATCGAAGCATGATAATCTAGGGGTCATTCCTGGACATGTATATAAAGTAAAATCACAAAGTAGAAGCACACAAAACAGATAGGCACGAAACACGACTCACAAAAAACTAAGAGGACCCACGATCCGTGAAATGCAAGAGTACTCGAAATCCTAGGGTTAGTGAATGTGATTATCGATGCCATGCTAGGTGTGTGTGATTTTGTGGCGATTCATCATAGGGTTCATCTCTAGGAGAAAGAGATAAAAAGAAGAGAAGAGAAAAAAGAAAAAAAATAAAAAACACGATGAAAACGACACAAAAACGAAAAAGAACTCAAACGGCGCACACAGTGCAACCCCCCCAAGCTGAAGCTTGCATTGCCCTCAATGCAATATGAGTGAGTACGGGAGGGCAATGAAGATGGGGGGATACGCACCGGCACAAAAAGAAATGAAAACGAGAAAAACACAGAGATGAAACTGAAAATAAAGAAAAATCAAAAGCTTGACTGTCCATGACGTCCTCCTCGGGACATGAAGATAGGGGGGATATGAGTGAGTTTGCTCTTGTCCATGACGTCCTCCTCGGGACATGAAGCCCACAATAGCATATCTTGAAGTCATCGAAATCGGCATTAAATTCACCATGTGTCACATCTCTCTGTCGAGATCGACAAGTAGAGCTTGGCTGTTGACTCATATGTACCTGGCAAGCAAAAAAATCCCCATTAACATATAATATTTTACATATAAAAAGTGATAATTTTAAATGAAAGAGGGAACATCATACCTATGAAAAGTATTGATCATTGGCATGGTAGGGTGGCGGCAGCGTTCAGAACTCAGAACGAACATTCAAACAAAAAGAGCATATAATAATAGAAGCAGATTCCCAATGGAAGAAGTAAGCATAATGATAACCGTATTAATTGAATCCAACCAGATTGCCAATAGAAGAAGATTGCCAATGTAGGAAGCTTATTGCAGACATTCATATAGTTTAACAATCAGTAGCCCTCAGATTATAATTTTCCATATCCCCATTAGGTTGCTTGGCAATGGCTCCTTCATTTTCTACGTACACATGCCCTCGGCATGAATTGAATCCAACCAATAACACATCATATCAAGCAAATAATGCATAGGCAAAAAATCACATGGATCACAATCTTATCAACCCATTTCATGGTTAATTACCAACTTGGAAATTAATTAGCATTCAAATTCTGCTCCAACATGGGTACTGAAGGAACCTAATTGCCTGCCATCCATATTGACGGATAAAATACTGCTCCAACATGGGTTCCACATAATCATCATTGGGCTGGTTCAACCAAGTCCACAAAAAATGATATATATTGCATGCATTTTATAAAAATCCAGTATTAGTCAAGATGATTGGGCTTTCATGCTCAGCATTCATGCTACAACAAGCCAGATGATGATATACAAGTCCAAGTGCTTTCATGCAAAATCAAATGATGCTACAGCAGGGAAGATGATACAGCAAGAGCAAATGATACAACAGTCCAGATGATACAGCAGGCCAGATGCTACAACAAATGATACAGCATGAGTAAGAGCAAATGCCAGATGATACAGCAGCTAGATGATGTTACAGCAGGCCAGATGCTCAGCATTCATGCTACAGTCTGGCTACAGCAGGCCAAATTATTTCATGCAAAATCAAATGACATACTTTCATGCTCAGCATTCATGCTACATCATACCATGTCACAAAAATACAGCAAGATTATAGAGCAAAGAGCATTCATGATACATCAAGAGCAAAGATCATCTGATATCATGCTATAGCAAGGCCAGATCATCACATAAAGTTCAATGTTAATGCAACTCAAAAAAATACAGCATACCAGAGCATCAGATATCATGCTACAGCAAGAGCAAAAGCCCAACTTCAACTAACTAAACAAGTGTCAAATGAAGAGAACTCAATGCAACAACATGCCAAGTGGCAAGAAAAAAATTCCCAACTCCGAGTTAATCATCATAGAGCAAGCTCAAATGATTTAAAAATGCAGAAAGAGCAAATTGGAATGTAGCATAGCTACATCAGGCTTGAGAATCTGATGGCATGCTACAGCAAGATAAAACTACCAAGAGCCATCATAAACTTAAAGCAAAAAATGAGCATTTAATTTCAAGCTCAGAAGTGCCACAAGAAATACCAAATTCAACTACCAAACCAAGTGTAAAATGAAGAGAAATCAATGCAACAACAGGCCAAGTGGCAAGCAAAAAATTACAAACTCCCGGTTATTCATCAAAGAGCATGCTCAGCTATTCTCAAGCTACAGCAAGAGCAAATTGCCAAGAGCCATCATAAACTTAAAGCAAAAAAATGAGCATTTGGTTTCAATCTCAGAATTGCCACAAGAAATACCAAATTCAATTACCAAACCAAGTGTAAAATGAAAAGAACCCAATGCAACAACAGGCCAAGTGGCAAGAAAAAAATTACAAACTCCCAGTTATTCATCAAAGAGCATGCTTAGCTATTTTTAAGCTACAGCAAGAGCAAACTGCCAAGAGCCATCATAAACTTAAAGCAAAAATGAGCATTTGAAGTGTAAAATGAAGAGAACTCAATGTAACAACAGGCCAAGTTGCAAGAAAAAAATTACAAACTCCCAGTTATTCTTCAAAGCGCATGCTCAGTTATTTTCAAGCTACAGCAAGAGCAAACTGCCAAGAGCCATCATAAACTTAAAGCAAAAAATGAGCATTTGATTTCAATCTCAGAATTGCCACAAGAAATACCAAATTCAACTACCAAACCAAGTGTAAAATGAAGAGAACTCAATGCAACAACAGGCCAAGTGGCAAGAAAAAAATTACAAACTCCCAGTTATTCATCAAAGAGAATGCTCAGCTGTTTTCAAGCTACAGCAAGAGCAAAGTTCCAAGAGCAAATTGGAATGCTGGAGCATAGATAAAGCAGGCCAGAGCATTTGATTTCATGATACAGCAAGAGGAAGAGAAAATGCAGATAGAAACAGCATGCCATATAAATTGTCACTAACATTCCTACTGATGGGATGCAGCTTGTTGCTACCTCACCACAACAGTTGTTTTTCAATAAGTAGCCCTCAGATAATTTATTTGTACATGTCCACTTCTGGTTGCTTGCAACTGGTTCCTACATTATCTCCCCATTATTTCCTAATGCATGAATTGAATCCAACCAAACCCACTTAGGAGCATGCTTAAACCACATATGCTCTGGCATGCTGTAGCATGAATAAACATCATCTGATGCCATTTCTTTAATATTCTGAACCAAATATGGGAATTAAGGAGCCTAATTGCAAGCCCTCCAGAAAGAATTTCAGTTCAATAAGCCACATTATTATCATTGGGCTATATGATCTAACTTCCAAATTGGTCTGCTGGTTTGTGTTAAAGTTGAAGTGATAGTGAGTTGGTTTCACTGTTCAATAATCCACAAATTGATTTAAAATCCATGGTTTGAGCAAGAGAGACAGCCAATTAGCCAAGAAAATAAGAAAGAGCAAATTGGACTGCTGAAGCATAGATACAGTAGGCCAGAGCATATGCTGTCATGCTACAGCAAGAGAAAAATGGCAAGAAAAAAATTCCTAGCTCCCATGTATTCAAGAAAGAGCAAGCTCCATTGAATTGAAGCTACAACAAGAGCAAATTGGAATGATAGAGCATAGATAAAGTAAGCCAGAGCATCTGATGGCATGCTATAGCAAGAGCAAGAGAAAAATGCAGATAGAAACAGCAGACAAGAGAAATAGTGAAGCATGCATACATACAGCATATATAGTAAATAAAAACCATGTATACAACATACATACAATATATATACCCCAACAAAAAGAGTGACATCAAATATCATGGATACATAAGTAAAGAAACACCAGCAAAGATACAACACTAAAAACATGGATAAAATACATAGTAAATAAAATAACAAGGCAAAGCATGCATAGAAGATATCTTTTCATGCCTCAAAATAAAAACCTCCCCAATTCACACATTCAAAGGGAAGCATGCATACTGTTATGATGTATCATAATGTCTTCATCCACCCACCATGTCTACATCACAGTTATGCTACATATAATATTATAGAAGCTTAATCAAACCATCTCCCAAGGATAACCCAAACCATGATATGTGACTACCCCCTTCACCTCCTTTTCCCTTCACACCATATGCCTGCCTTTGTCACGGCAACCAATAATTCACATATTCCATTCGTCGTCAGCATCGTCCCCATCACAATCGGTCGCAGCCCTAGCCCTCTCCATCTCTTCAACCTTCCTCGCTACATAGCGTTCCTAGCCACATCGGGCAAATTGACAAATCTATGCCCAGTTTTCTCATTGTCACTCAGTTGCATATACAACTTATCCAACATTTGTGGTGGATACTCGGTCATTGCATACAAATGTTGCGAAAAAAGTGCAAGAGTGTTGGGCAGGCACCCTCTATAGCTAATGCGACATGTTTGACATTGTCAACCATTTCCTTCAAGAGATTAGGTTCATCCCTCAATGCACGTCGACGCATTTTCTTTTTCCCAACGACGGGTGGGATTGCATGGCTTGTCCCTGCCTGAGATGGCCCCGTCAACGTATGAGTGGGGATGTCGGTAAAAGCATCAAAGTCGGTTGATGCTTGAGAGTAGTTTAGCAAACTAGCATAATCACCGTGACCCTCGTTATCTGCGACTCCAAATTCGTTATACACATTCTGGCGATAATCACCCTTCGCGGCGTCGTCGCCTATAACAAGCCTAAGATTGTCCAGCCATGATATGGGGTGGTTGACATACTCCTTCAATCTAAAGTTTGCATGTATTAATAAAGAACAAACCATGCAAATCATAATAAAATTACGTAATCCAATTTTATTTTCATATTTGGATAATGGAGAAGTAAATACCGCGGCCCATATGGCATATGTCTCTTCATCGAGGACTATCATTTGCAGCTCCGATGACCAACCAGCCCCACTAATTTTCAAGAACTTATTAACATCCTTAAGCCACCCCTGAAGCCCTTTCATATGATTCTTCACATTCACCCAGCTGTACTCTGTGTCAAACATTTTGTTTATATGGATAGCAGCAGCGGTGAATGCCGTATTCTTGAAAGTCTTGTCGGCTCTAAGGCCTTGACGAGCTTGGGAGGCAAGGAATGGAATTAGTGCAATGTCATGCTCAAGCGGCCAAACTTTATTCGCCGCCCCCTTCTTGGATGGGTTCTTTCTTTTTTTCCTAGGACTAGACACAGAAACTTCTATGCCATCATCCATATGTCCAGACTTTCTTGACGAGTCATTGCCACCTATTGTGCCATGCCCACTTTGTGGTGAAGGCATGGTAAAATCACTTTGTGATGCTTGGCCACCAAAGGGTGGTATAGCCCCACCACCTTGTAGCAATTGCATGTAGACCGGTGGATGCGGCATGGGCATGGGCATTGGCAAGCTGTACGCAAAGTATTGTGGAAATGGAATGGTAGAACCACCTACTTGGTAGCTAGGCGTAGGCGATTGATAACCACTTGTCCTACGCAGCATTGGCCTACCTAGTAAAGGATCATTCCTCCTTGATTCCTCGGCCCACTGTATATAGTATGCCGGGTCATAGTATGGAGGCATAGGATCACTTCCTTGCCCTTCATGCGATGCCCCATCTATGGCTACAAAAGTATTATTTCCATAATAAAAAAATATTTGAAACAATGACATGTACCCACGAACAGTTAATGAAATAAACATCAATGTACATAATAATGACAACCAGCCATATCATTAGACTCCAACCCAATAGAAATAAAGTAAACAGATAAAAGCATTATATTGTCACCACATCTGAAGCATAAACTAACATATCCAACATTTAGATCCCAATGTTATACAAATCATTCAACTTAACATAATACATTAAAATTATTCATTAAACTCTTCCCTCATAGCACATGTTCATTGGTGTTTCCATTGTTATGCATGTCACAGTAGTCCACCCACATGTCCCACGCTAATTGTTCCCTGCGACTTTTCCACTGATCCCTTTATGAAGTCTGTTCACGTATGGGCTACTGTTGGGAAAGATCCATAATCGAGTCATCCAGCTTATCCATCACATCCCCATCCTCCTCAATCACATCTCCATCCTCAAGTAAATGGAGATCATGCGGATCTGCTATCTGGATATAATTATGCAACACTGTGCAAGTAAGGACGGTATCGACCTGAGATTTGAATGGACAGTTGGGCTTTGACGTCATATTTTAAACTTGTTCTTTAGAATGCCAAAAGTTGACTCGATCTTTGTTCTTAATGAAGAATGTCTTAGGTTGAACAGCTCTCTGTTATTTCTAGGCACTCTATCAGTATGGTCCTTCAGATGATATCTAACGCCCCTGTATTGAGATATGAAACCAGGCATTGTTGTATATCCAGCATCGCATATGTATTATTTACCTACAACCGAAAAATGAAACCCTATTTATAATCACATGGTTTCATACAGAAGTATACAAGATATTTACGAAAGATTTTGCATATTACCCTCATACACACGCAGCCCGTGGGGTGGGGGTAATGACAGTGCATCTTTCAGGACCGTGAAATCATTCGCTGATCCTTCCCATCCGGCCATTACGTAGGTGAATCTTTTGTTAGGTGTTACAGCTGCAAGCACATTTTACGTAACCCCTTTACGTCCTCTAAATCATGGTACGAGTTTGGCAAGAAGCATGGCGTCGATGTGTGTTCCATCAATTATACCAATGTAATCCTACACCGTAAACATTAAAGGTCACGTTGATATCATCATCAATCATCCAACGCTAATGCCAGATATTCATAAAAAAACTGACCTTGAAATATGGGACCAATTAGGATTATTGAGTATCTCTGGTGATGTCTCATTAGGGGCTTGCTTCATGAACTTATCACGAATGGTACATACTGCAAACATTACTTTGTTAAAGTAATTGCTAACCGTCGCCCCGGCCCTTATAAAATCAACTTGCATCACTCTGTTCTTTGACTTGTGCCCTATGATGTGCAGAAACATTGCCAACTGCTCAACGATTAACACATGATTACTGTCTTTGAGACTACCGCTTTCTCGCATTAACGTAGCATGATTCAGAAAAGCCTCTCTCCACTTTCTTAAGTAGTGTAAACAACCACTTTCAGAACCAAACAGAATTCGACGTATGTGCGATTTTCTATGAATATCACGCATCGCTGACAGCTCCCTAGGTAGAGGGGGAGCACTATCGTCATCGTATAACTCCATGAATATGATGGTAAAAATGATAGCAGCCGCGGCCAAAGCACACAATGAAAAACCCGAACTTTCTTCAATTTCATCCATCAAACCCTTTTTTGCATCAAACATATATTCAATCGTATGTTGTCCAAAGCATTTACATTTATAATAAAATCGTGCAATTTACATATAAACAGAACAACTTGCGAAGTGAGAAGGCATAGATCATATGTGACTTTGCTAGGTGAAATATTAATAATGTCTATATTTATACAAAGGGGAAATATTAATGGGGATAAAATATTAATTGATAAGGCATAGAGAAATATACGTAAAATATTAATGCTTCATAAATAGAAAACTGAAACATCCACCACCACCAATCATGTCAAAATGCTTCATAAATGGACATAATTGATAATCACAAATTGTATACTGCATTTAAACATATGCCAAACTATTTATAAATTTAAAGCCTACAAGTTTCATTGAATACCAAATGAAACATCCACCACCAATCATGTCCAATCCACTCATGAATCCATAATCAATTGCCCTCAGATTATTAAGCATTTAATTTTCTTTGGTGGTTTCTTGACATACGTCAAGCATACCCTACCAATTTACTAACGTTGCATCATCAATCCAAATTCAGAACCTCTTAGGGCATGTTCATTTGTGTTTAACTCATTGCACTTTTCTCATCATTGGGCTCTTTTATATAGGGTTCATATATTTAGATACCTCGTAATACTTCTGCTGTGTTAGCCAATTTCTTCCAACATAAATTTCAAGCCAACATAATTTATTTCTCTTCAACCATACAACTTGAACACCCATACAAATTGCATACATTTCATGAATCATTACCCATGAGCCCTCCGAAGTGCATAATACATGCTGGAAGTTTTAAAAGCCATCTTTTCAGCCACAGGTTGGATGTATCATAATTAGGCAATAATCATTAAATAACCGACATATTTACGGATTCATAGGGATTGAAATTGCTTGGTGAAATGTAACAAATCGTTCATGCCTTTAGGATATGGCGAATAATATCTACCACCCATAGTTTGTACGAAATTTTCAGCGAAATACCCACGTATATAATCGTTAACCCATGTATTTTTAGGTCTAAATCGAAAAAATTCCGCATGTTTCAGCAGAGCACAGCCACCACTTTTGCTGAAATCTTTCCCTAATTTGACAAATAGAGGTTGAAAGTAACAGAGATTTTATACCTCAGTGAGCAGAGCTGTTCGAGGAGCATAGATGATGCACAGAACCAAAGATACCTCAGTTCCAGCGACATATCACCTGCAACCACCGATGAAGCACAGCCGCAACTATTGAGTATTGGTGTTCCATACCAATCATATTTTAATGATGATCACAACATTATGTTGTTGCTAATGACTCTCTTGTTTTAGTCTCATAGTTTCATTTCAAGAATATCTTTCTTGGAGACTAAACACTTGGTGCAAGGATGGACATCAAGTGGAGAAGGGCCAAAGCTTGGACTCAAGGGGTGCCAAAGCTTGGAGATGATGGAGAGCTTCAAGGCATCAAGATTGACGACATAGACTCTAAGGAAAGCAATGTAATCCATGTAATATTTCCTTTATTGCTTTCTCTCTCATTTGAGTCTAGGTTAATGTAATGCCTTGATAGATGGTATACTCATTCATGCATATGCATTTAGCCATCTTAGTGAGCCTTAGGATGATCATAGAATTCAACCTAATAGGTTCATCTTGACCAAAGACTCATTTGGAGTCTCCGGCTTTCCATCAGTCGCATGCTAAAGGATTTACAGTCGACTGGGTGATTTCCAGTCGCTTGTCGATCCTTCTACATTCGAATGATATGCACTGCTCAAGTCAATATTTCTATTGACTCTACTTGAGCTTTTCGCAACAGTCGACTGATGCTCAATTTACAGTCGCCTGTGCATTGGTCATCAGTCGTCTGAGTAGCGTAAGTGCATATACTACTTCTCTCTGTTTTTCTCCATCTCCAGCAGCAGTCGACTGATGAAGGATTTACAGTCGCCTGACTATTTTACAGTCGACTATATTATTGACATCAGTCGCATGTATGCTTATCTGGAGAAAGAGTGCAGCTCTCTGTTTTATTCCATCCCCTGCAGCAGTCGCCTGCTGAAGGTTTTACAGCGCATGTCCTGTTTATAATCGACTGTATCGACTTCATCAGTCGACCGTCCTGGCTCAGATTATAGCCGTTGGATATTTTCTAGCTGTTGAACAGTTGACTGTCATTTGTTCATCAGTCGACTGTCCTTGACGTTTTTGTCCAGAAACTAGCCATTGCAGCCTTGTGTTTTTTGCTGTTTTCTTGGGTTTTGAGGGTTGATATAGGGTTTCTATATATATGGGTGTGCTAAGTTTATTAGAACTTCTTGATGCTATTGAAAATCATAAGAGATCAATAAGCCACTCTCAAACTCTCTCATTTCCCTCTTTGAGCTCTCATTCCTCTTCATGCATTGAAGTCCAGCTCAAGGGAATCATCCAAGTGCTTTCAAGCCAATTTCAACACTTGGAGATCCTCTTCCATGCCTTGCATTCATCTATGAGTAAGCATCTGAAGGCATAGGTAAGAGTATATATTTTACTTGGTGATTCTTGTAACACTAATTCTCTTTGTGGGAATTAGTCTTTCTCTCTTTGTGGGAGTTTATCTCTTTGTGGGATTAGGATATTCTCTTAGTGGGAATAACTCTCTTTGTGGGAGTAACTCTTTTAGTGGGAGTTTGGTGTCCTAGTGTAAGGCTAACTCTAATTCTCTGAGTAGGAGTTAGTAAGTCTCTAGGTGGGAGTTTGACCCTTGTGAGGGTTGGTTGGTCCTTTTGTAGGATAAAATCCTCTTGTTGAGGTATCTCTTTGTGGGATTTGTATTCACTTCTCTTTGTGGAAATATAGTGAATATTGGTGTGGCTGGACGTAACCAATTTTTGGGGAACCATGGTAAAATCTTGTGTTAGCGTTTGGATTGATTGTATCAATTATTTTCTCTTGTATTTATTATTCCGCATTTGCAAGTTTAATTTTAATTGGACAATTGTATTACCATTGCACTATTCACCCCTCTCTAGTGTGTTGTTGTTAGTATTGTAAGGGTAAGGCAATCCTTACAAGTGGTATCAGAGCGAGGTTATATCATACTGCAACGATGGCATTCAACGCTTCATCCACATCTCATGAAGAAGGTTTGTCTACCGATCTACTCCCGCTCTTCAACGGAACCAACTATCCTAATTGGAAGATCAGGATGATGATCTACCTGAAGGGTCAAGACCTTTGGGACATCACGGAGTTGCCATTTGAGGAGCCTACTTCACCCGCGGCTTCTAGAACTAAGGCGGAGAAGGACTCGATCAGAGTCAATGCAAGGGCTATGTATGCATTCCATTGCGCCCTCACTCCGAATGAGTTCAACCGTATCTCCATGTGCAAATCGGCCAACAGAAGTTGGCATACATTGGAGATTTCTCATGAAGTGTTACTTCAACATAAGGAAGAGGCTCAACCAACCAAGCCCGAGAAGAAAAAGGGAGTTGCACTCCATGTTGAGAAGGAGTCATTCAAGTGGAAAAATAAGTTCCAACGGGAAGCTCTGAGTGAAGAAGAAGAAGAAGATGATGTTAGAAATGATGATTACATCGAGCTTGCCAAGCAATTCAAGAATTTCAAGGCATTCCTCAAGGACAAGCAATGTAAATCTTCGTCAAAGTTTGCCTCCCAGTCTAACAATCCTATTTGTTTCAATTGTAGAGGAAAAGGTCATCTTTCTACCGAATGTCCTTCCAAACCCACCAAAGGTACCTATAATGGGAAGGAGAAGAAGAATTGGAAAGTCAAGTCCGAGTTCAAGAACCAAAAGAAGGGACTTATCGGCATATTTGATGATTCCGATGAGGACACATCATGTGATGAAGAAGAGGATGACAAGGAGCACGATCACAGGTATTTCGCAGCTTTTGATGATTCGTTATCAATCTCCTCTAACTCAAGAGATGTAGAGATAGAGGCATGGCTCAACTCCAAAGAAGAAATGTGCTTCATGGCTAATGGGGAAGAGTCTTCGTCAAGCTTAAGCAAGGAGGAAAGCGATGAGGAAGTCAAGGAGGAAAGCGATGAGGAAGTTGAGGAGGAAAAGCTATCCTATGAGGAGCTCGAATATCGCTTCAATGTGGCCTCTAACTTGGCAAGTAAGTGCATCAACTCATATGGTAAATTGAAAGCTAAATTTAAGAATGCTATGAGTAGGGTGCATGCTTTTGAATCGTCTAGTGTAAATAATCATGATGCTTTGCATGCTTGTGATACTAGTGAGAGAGACACTCTTCTCTCTCAAGTTAAAGAATTGAGTTTAACCAATGATAATCTTGTTGCTCAAAACCTTAGCTTAGAAACTCGCATTCAACAACTTAAGTTGAAATGTGAAGAGGAATCCCGTAAGCTCAAAAGTTTTGTGTATTCTAGGGATTCAATCCACGATTTGCTTGAAAAAAAACATTCGGTAAATCATAGAGAAGGTTTGGGATATATTCAAAATGTGGTACCCAAACCCATCTCTAATTCCTCTTATGGTGCTAATACAAGAAATATTGCTAAAGCACCTAAGAAGAATCACCATGCCTTCTTGTATAACAATAACACCAATAAGAAGCATGTAGATCACAAGGTGATGAGGAAGAAAGAAAACTCTTCATTTTTTGCAAAGAAGCAAAATCATCATTCTATGCATGCCAAGAAATTCGTTTCTACACCTAAGCATGCCACATCCACCCCTCTTACAAAGGCAAAACCCTTACCTAGGAAATCCTTGAGTTTATGGATTCCCACTAAGGTTAGTGTGCAAGAGAGGGATAGTTACATCAACTTTCTAGTTAGGGATGTGATCACCTCATGTAATTACATTAGGAAATCAAACTCCTCTTGAGTTTGGTTCCCTAATGTTTAGGTTCTTCACACATATGCATATTGCATGTGTATTGTGCTTAAATATTTATTTTTTAGCATACCCGTTGTTTGTGTGTGTTTCATGATTTTGAAAATATTTTCAAACTTATTTTTTCATGAAAATGGGGACCTTGGGAAGACATTGGCATACATGCATTTGTTGATCCATATGTATGTCAATGTGGGAGTTATAATATCTAATATGTTTAAAATATCTTTAAAACATATTCTAACTCTCATTTTGGGGTTTTTTTGATAAAGATCATTATTTACAATTGGTTATTATGGTCTTAATCTTAACCCATTGATATTGCCAACATGTTTCATGTTATATCTCTTTTGGCAATATCATTGTGTATCACTGAAGCTTTTTTCTATATCTATTCTTTGATACACTTTAGGCCCATGGCTCCAATATTTGTATATCAATTGGTAAAGGGGATTATTTTCCAAGATTCTTTGTCTACAATAGGTATTACCTCAATTGTTAGAGATTGTTTATCTTCTAACTTTACAATTGGTATTAGATCCTAGAAGTCAATATTTGACCATTTCTATGAACTAGGGGGAGCATGGGATAGTGATTGATACCCACTAAATTTTTCTATTTGGTATCATATATCTCCTTATATCTTGCATATTGTCACATCTTTGGTTAAGATGAGAAATGGCGATATTTTTGATGTCCACCTTTTTGACGATGTCAAGGGGGAGAGATATATGCATTATGTAAATGTAACTCTTATATTTCATACATATGCATTTGGGGAGAGATCTATCTATGGGGAGAGATATATGGGATTGTATAAACCATTCATGTTTGCATGATATTGTCTATTGTAATTGGTTTATGTAATCCATGCCTATTATATGTCACCATGTTGTCTCATTATTTCATTTGGTATAATGAGCATTTACATTTGTGTATCTCATTTTACAATTGGTGCATATAAGTAGGGGGAGCTCATTAGCATTGTGCTTTATTTCTTTGTGTTTTACATAATGTGTGTCATCATCAAAAAGGGGGAGATTGTTGAGTATTGGTGTTTCATACCAATCTTATTTTGATGATGATCACAAAATTATGTTGTTGCTAATGACTCTCTTATTTTAGTCTCATAGTTTCATTTCAAGAATATCTTTCTTGGAGACTAAACACTTGGTGTAAGGATGGACATCAAGTAGAGAAGGGCCAATGCTTGGACTCAAGGGGTGCCAAAGCTTGGAGATGATGGAGAGCTTCAAGGCATCAAGATTGAATACATAGACTCTAAGGAAAGCATTGTAATTCATGTAATATTTTCTTTATTGCTTTCTCTCTCATTTGCGTCTAGGTTAATCTAATGCCTTGATAGATGGTCTACTCATTCATGCATATGCATTTAGCCATCTTAGTGAGCCTTAGGATGATCATAGAATCTAATCTAATATGTTCATCTTGACCAAAGACTCATTTGAAGTCTCTGGCTTTCCATCAGTCGCCTGCTGAAGGATTTACAATCGACTGGGTGATTTCCAATCGCTTGTCGATCCTTCTACAGCCGATTGATATGCACTGTCCAAGTCAACATTTCTATTGACTCTACTTGAGTTTTTTCGCAACAATCGACTGATGCTCAGTTTACAGTCGCCTGTATATTTACAGTCGCCTGTGCATTGGTCAACAGTCGTCTGAGTAGCGTAAGTGCATATACTGCTTCTCTCTGTTTTTCTCCATCTCCTGCAGTAGTCGAATGATGAAGGATTTACAGTCGCCTGACTATTTTACAATCGACTGTATTATTGCATCAGCCGCCTGTATGCTTACCTGGAGAAAGAGTGCAGCTCTCTGTTTTATTCCATCCCATACAACAGTCGCCCGCTGAAGGTTTTACAGACGCCTGTCCTATTTATAGTCGACTGTACTGACTTCATCAGTCAACTGTCCTGGCTCAAATTATATCCGTTGGATATTTTCTAGCCGTTGAACAGTTGACTGTCATTTGTTTATCAGTCGACTTTCCTTGACGTTTCTGCCCAGAAACTAGCCGTTGCAGCCTTGTGCTTTTTGCTGTTTTCTTCGGTTTTGAGGGTTGATATATGGTTCCTATATATATGGGTGTGCTGAGTTTATTAAACTTCTTGATGCTATTAAAAATCATAAGAGATCAATAAGCCACTCTCAAACTCTCTCATTTCCCTCTTTGAGCTCTCATTCCTCTTCAAGCATTGAAGTCTGCTCAAGGGAAATCATCCAAGTGCTTTCAAGCCAATCTCAACACTTGGAGATCCTCTTCCATGCCTTGCATTCATCTATGAGTAAGCATCTGAAGGAATAGGTAAGAGTATTTATTTTACTTGGTGATTCTTGTAATACTAATTCTCTTTGTGAGAATTAGTCTTCTTTCTTTGTGGGAGTTTATCTCTTTGTGGGATTAGGATATTCTCTTAGTGAGAATAACTCTCTTTGTGGGAGTAACTCTCTTAGTGGAAGTTTGGTGTCCTAGTGTAGGGCTAACTCTAATTCTCTGAGTGGGAGTTAGTGAGTCTCTAGGTGGGAGTTTGACCCTTGTGGAGGGTTGGTTGGGTCCTTGTGTAGGGTAAAATCCTCTTGGTGAGGTATCTCTTTGTGGGATTTGTATTCACTTCTTTTTGTAGGAATATAGTGAATATTGGTGTGGCTGGACGTAACCAAGTTTTGGGGAACCAGGGTAAAATCTTGTGTTTGTGTTTGGGTTGATTGTGTCAATTATTTCCTCTTGTATTTCTTATTCTGCATTTGCAAGTTTAATTTTAATTGGACAATTTTATTGCCATTACACTATCAACCCCCTCTAGTGTGTTGTTGTTAGTATTGCAAGGGTAAGACGATCCTTACAACCTCGCCGTTCATCCAAATCCCTACACCTCAACCCCGGATTCAGATTTATAGGGCCAACGAAAAAGATATCGCAACCATAGCTTCAGATCTTGCAAGAAAGAGAAAAAACCCATCTTTTCCTCCTTCAAGGGTTGAAAAATCTCAAAAATTTCGACCGTTGAGGGAGCCGTTGGGGGAGAGGGGAGATGGAGTGGATACTATAGCGTGGAGAGGGGTGATCACAAGCTCGAGGGACCCACCAGAGAGATTCACAGCTGAAATCGCCGCAAAACCCAGAGATCGCAGCGGCGAGAAACTGGAATCTATGGCGACGAGAGCAACGATAACGGCAGCTGGAGCAAAAGAACATGCAAGGTGAAGCGGGGAGTGAAAGTGGGGAAAAATGCGAAATAGTGGGGGAACAGTGATACCAACTCACTTTCACTTCAACTTAAACGCAAACGAACCGGCCCTAAAGGGATGGACAGCTAAGAGGCTATTTGGCTGGTTGAACGTCAATGCAATAAAATCTTGTTGGAATGTGAAATTTGAATTTTGGAAGAGTGGAATTTTTTATTTGTATGGTCATAAATTAATTTGGAAAGTAAACATGGCTCATAATATTTTTGTTTGCTTGTATAATTATGCAAGTTTGGATATAGAAAGTTGTATAGAAGCGAATCCCCCCTTTATGGCTTAGAATCGAAATAAATAAATAAATAAATTGTTTTGTTTTATATTATGTGAGCCATGACTATGAGTGGCAATTTTTGGCCTGACACGATAGCACAGCATGTGCACGGCACGATAAGACCATGACTGGGCAGGTAATTTTGGCCCGAAACCCTTATCGGGCCGGACCGGCACAGCACTATTTATTTTCGTGCAGGCCTGGGCCAAGCTATTCGGCCCATTGGGCGGCACGAAACGACACAGAATCCTTTTGAGTTTGCTTGATTCAAACAAATGAGCTCGATTTACAAAACAAAGTAGCTCGATCATAAACCAATCTTTTAACCAAACAATTATCACAAAACAAAGTAGCTCGATTCAAACTCGCAGACAAAAAATAAGCTAGATGGGCATCTTGTGGATAGCTTGCGTTCATATTCTGAAAATTCATTATACGAGAAATTACCCCGAGAAAAAAGCTCATATACTGAACTATCAATTTGCTCTAGAATTTGCACGTAGGTTGCATTCTAAATTAAATTCTAGTAGCATTTAAAGATACATCATTAACAGAGGGGGTGTGGAAATCTAATAAACAACAGAGCCCAATAATTCTTTCAACCCTATTGGACTAGACCGGGCCAGCATCATACTTACAAAATTCTCACATACGAGTTCTAGTACACCAAACACGACCACATTGAAACATTCCAAAGAAAGGTTCTCGAGCATATGAATCGGGTTCATCACCCACTTTTTCATGGTTCTTGCCAAGAGCAAAGAAACCCAATAGACCTACCAAACAAGGTATTAACGATTGAATTTTAAAGATGTCTAACATTTAAATCACTTTTTTATCAGACAGACGTGGATTAGTCATCCCAAGATTTGTTTCTGAGTATGTAAAAAAGGGTTGGTTGTTGTAGATACCGTTTTGAACTGGACCCGCCAGCAGTTGAGCCCTGCTAAACTTAACAGATGTGACCCATTGTGATTTTTTCTCAGAAGTCTATTGACTTTGATTAGAAAGGTCAGCTCGACCTGGCCTCAGCACAGCTCTACAAGGACGACGTCGCTACTTAAGGTCGGCCCCATTAGTTTCCTCTATCAGGGACAACCTCAATGAGGTCGGTCACTAAACAAGGATGACCTCGCTACTTGAGGTCATCTCCATGCCAATATGCTTATACAAGGAAGAAATTGCTCCCTAAGTAGTTACGCTCCATATGGATGGTCCCGTCAGCCATGTGAGGACTGTTGGGGTTTTGGCGGACCCCCAGAGCTCGAATCTGTGTCCATCCTAAGTCGGATGGACCACAGAGGCACAAAAGCGCAGCGAAAATCGAATTTTTTTTTTCTAGACTAGCTAAACTATTTAGTTAGGCTCTAAGGGAGCCAGAACCTACCCCGATCTATGCCAACTTGGGGTGGATCTGACCACCCCAAGAGGGATCTATTCTAAAGCGACTAATTAAATCTACACTAAAATTACTTAACCACATACCCAGAATATTGGCCCTTGTAGAAGGCAAGATGTACCGCACCGTCTTCTGAAGCTCCTCGTAGCCGAGCCGCCTTGACTCGATCTGCCTGAGCCGCCTCTCACCCTCGCACCGATCCGCCCGAGCCGACTTTTGCCTCCGAGCCGATCACACGCGGTAGAAAGTTTCATTTGAGTAGAACCCGCGTCTTAGACGTCTGGATCCAAATCCAAACCCCCTTTGTAGTCTTGCTAGGACTACTCCGGAGAATATAGAGAGAGAGAGAGAGAGAGAGAGAGAGAGAGAGAGAGAGAGAGAGAGAGAGAGAGAGAGAGAGAGAGAGAGAGAGAGAGAGAGAGAGAGAGAGAGAGAGAGAGAGAAGTGTCGCCGATCGAGCTTGCTCTAAAAGTCTGGAGCTACTCGATCGAGGACTTGGTGTGTTTTTCAACGAAGAGAGTGCACACCTATTTATATAGGGAGTCGGCACTCACTCTTTCGTTGCGAGCAATGTGGGACTTTTGCAAATGAGAGAAAAAATCAATTAAGCCATTTTAGCTTAATTTGTAGTTTAAGTGAGCTTTTCATAAAAGCAAACTTTAACTAATTAATTCTCTTTACTCATTAAACTTTAGACACCAAACAAGCTATCAATCCGAAGGGCTTCGAATGGTGAATGCGTAGGAACCGACGGCGACGAATTTCGACTTCGTTTGACCCCTCAAACAATTGCCCAAAGTTAGGCAAATAATCGATTTTCGTAGCCGTCATTTGGGGTTTCAAAAAACCCGAAATGACTTAAGTTGCGGGCGCGCCCGCTAAGCTTAGCGGGCGCGCCCACCCAAGGAGAGCAAGGGCGGGCCGCACGCCCGCTGGGCAGCGGGCGCTGGCCCGCTGCTTGCAGCGGCGCCCCGCTGCATTTAGCGGGCCATGCCCGTTGCTGCAGCGGGATGTGCCCGCTGTGCAGTGGGCTGCGCCTGTTTGCCCTTGTCTATGGGCTTGTTAGCCCAGTGGGTCTAACCCACTTCGCCTTGGACTGTTTTCACGTTTCCGGGCTCGTTTGAGCTCCGATTTGGACGCGGTTTGAACCTGTGTTTAGAACGGGACGATCCCGTCATCCAGGTAACCCTTTCCAATATATTTGTTCCTATTAAATTTGTCGTAACCAATTTACGACACGTTTAATCATAGTTTGCATCAAATGCAACATTTGTCCCTATTGCTATTGCGACTAATTTTCACAACAAGCTTTGTGAATATTAACTATTCAATATCATCAAATGATTCTCTCTCAATTAATCTTCCTATTACTAAGACACGAACACTACTCGGTGTGAGACCCTACAGCCGGACTTTACTACAGGTTGGGGCTCGGAACTCCTAGACGACGGTCCCTACGAGCAGTAGCTGTCGTCCTTGTTTCAGAATCATCATAACATGATCGACCCCTTGACAAAAGCATCATTGAGTTTACATTGGCTGTGTCAGTGATGAACTCCGTTAGCTATCGTCCCTTCGTCAAGACTGTGTTCCTGTTGGCCTAGGGTATGGTTTACTGTCAACCCTATTAGACAACATTGGTCAGTATACGACGGTCTTTGTTGTATACACGTTGTACTTCTTACAACGTACCCTAGCCGAGGATTAACATGAAGACTGTACTGAGCCTGTAACACTAATTTCCCTTTAACGGAAGTGACGAATCCCATCTTAGTCATCTACTTGCCTCGAGAGCTTCGGGTGCAGCTCAACCAAAGATCTTTCAGCAGGCCTAGCCTCGAAGCTAGATCATAGGTCTAAGCTACACGGTTCACTCACAGGTTCGTACACATGACTTCAGGTCATAAGGACCAGTTAACCTATCATCACCCTAGAGTTATTAAAGGCAGTTCAGTTAAAGTTAACCATTTAATAACTCTAGTTTGGTCATTCAGTGAACTCATTCTCCAATGAGCACCTGTGTCTCGTCTCCGACTTCACCAAGTCGAATAACTATGAGGTCATCATTACCCTAAGGTAAGACTAAGACACAATGGTCTATCCGATGTGTCGATATCCAGTTCTCGACACATCTATGACCACGAACCGTTTAAGACTTACGTTTCTATTCGGTCGCTTACTACTCATAATCGAGATCTTATCTAGATACGTAAGGACCTAACTATAAGTCTATGGATATTATCTAAGTATATTAATACGAACGATTTTATACTTAGGATGATAGGTACCATATACAGCATGAACAAGACGTATACTTAGGATAAATTGCCTTATGGGCATATATCCTCCTACATCGCCCACTCGCACTTAGGCTATTTATCTCGGTATCTCATACCGTTATAGCATATCAGTCACTTTGACATTTATATGACAAACCTAAGAGTGGTTTTACTAACGAGTATCTACAACAAATTTTAATGGATTAAATAATGCATCTCTTGATCACACAGGGTTGATCCTTTGGAAAAATGATCTGGATCAATTTTTCCTATCTTTGTATAGCTAACAATTAGCTAATACAACCTAGATATAGGGTCTAACATTATAATCTATAAGTCAGTCTCAGCTCATTCCACTTTTCTTGTGTCAATATGTCAAGTACATACATGACACCCTAAGTCTCTATATATACAATTAAATCAAAACAATTTTGATTCAATATTTTATATAGATGATTTATAAGTTGGAAATCCTTTTTAATTAGTCTGAGAAACCGGAACTAAGTATACGAGCTGGCTCCTACTGACTTTAAGAATTACATGGTTAAATACTTCAATATTATATCTAAATCATATTTAGATTATATATACGAAGACATAACCATTAGGTAAGTGCTTTAGATGGAATGTAATAGTGTCAGGTTCGGTTTGACGAATGAGTCAAGTCAAGATCGTTTTAAGGAATCTTGACATTGACTCGCTCAATCAAAACGTCCTACACTGTACTTTTTCCTTAACCACATTTAATATTAACTCTTTAATAACTAAATGTAGTTTATTAAGAATTAATCTTAATATGCGTATAATTGTGATCGCACACAATTTATACGCCCCTGGAACCTATACTTAACTACCAATTGACTATAACATTAAGTCAGCTCCAAAAACAACATTTTCCGAAGCTTTTGCATCTTAATTTGAGAATTTTCGCAACCATCTCAGAAAGCCACAATCACAGAAAATTTAAGCCAAACAAATTTCAACTCAACAGAAAACGCAATTTCCGAGATATTCATTAAAACAACGGATTCATAAAGATGAACCGTAATCTGTTTATCCAATAAACTTTGAGTGCAGAACACTCAATCATTGTTTTCAACCTTTAAGAAATGATACATTTTATTTAAATAAAATTTAGTATCATCTCCTTCTCGATCATGTCTCTCGAAGTCGTTGAACGGCCCTAGCAGCAACGATTGCTCAGATTGCCTACCGTCCTCCGCACTTCTCCCAATCTTCGCTTCATTTCAGCCACATGTATACATTACATAGATGTCTTTAGTATCTCATACTATATGATCGGAATAATTACGTTTTATTGAATTTAATTTGTACCTGAGGTAGAGGCATCAGTATGCCCCTTCTTCTTCTCTGCAAGATAGATCTTGCAGTTCCTCTTCCAGTAGCCAATCTTATGGCAATGGAAGCACTCAGATTTTGACGGGGCCCCTTTAGTATTTTTCTTCCCTTTCTTCGCCTTCGCAGGTTGCGGGACATGCCTCTTCTTACCCTTGCCTTTCGGCTGGTCGGAAGAAGCAGAGCCAACAACCAATGCAGTCGGCTTCTTCTCAATCTCCTCAAATTGCCTAAGCATATTGAGGAGACCAGGAAGATCAGTTTCAAGACTGTTCATTATAAAACCAGTGATGAAAGGCTTAAACTCAGGAGTTAAAGACTTCAGGATAATATCCACGGACATCTCATTGTCCATGACAAATCCTAACTGGGTGGCGTCCTCTACGTACCCGATCATCTTGATAACATGATCCTGTACGGGCCCGGCCTCCATCTTTGTGCCCCAGAGGTTGCTGGTGGCTTCGAACTTGGCAGCTCTTGACTGCTTACCGTATAACTCTTGTGCATTCAGAAGCATACTTTGAACATCCATATGTTCATGCTTCCTCTGCAGCTCGTTACTCATTGAAGCCAGAGTAAGGCACCTGACCTTCTCTGCATCCCTCTGGTACATCTTATAGGCTTCCTTTTCCTCGAAGGTCGAATCGTCATCGGGCTTCTTCGGAGCGTCCTCGAACAGTACGTATCCAATCCCGGCTAGGGAAAGGACCAACATAATGTTCCTAAGCCAGTCTTTGTAGTTCGTTCCTCGAACACGTTCTTCTCAACCATATATCTAAGACCCGAATCCATTCTGCATTTTATAGATACTTTAGTTAGTATATGTTCGTTGTATAGTTTTAATGGTTTTAATAAAACTATATTCTCCCACTAAATTTATTAAAGCCATAATAATAAACAATTTATTATATAATAACATTTGTAAGATAGGGATCCGATTACCCTGAGTCTGACAACCTTGAGTGTGTCTCAACAAGTTGTCCGACTCTGCAGTCGGTAGACGAACTTCCCTATCGATTTTACCCCTAGTCATTTGTGATCATGAGTGTGCTCATCCGGATCACAATGGCTAGCCTAGTCTGACCCTTGTTTTCGTGTCTAGCCTGACTTGCCCCGCCGCTCGGTGTATGCACGACACGTTGGTTTGGGTCAGGACTTAGACTACATTCTTGGTTAGACTTACGCCGATGCTCGGAGGATGAGACATCGGTTTCAGTCAGGTCAAGATGTTTATCAAGAAATCGGTTCCTATAAGATTGACATATCACGGCTTGAGTGTAGCTCAACAACCGTAACAGGTTTCTTACAGTTGCCAACTCCTAAAACAAGGAGGGCTACGATTTATCTTGAACAAGATTATTATCGTATTTGACTTAGGTATAGTCGATGGACTTACACAGTCATGAATCGACTCCTTGTGGTCCAGCGGACGCGGCCAGGGAATTGACTAAGCCAGGACCACTTAGTACCCATACTAGCTAGGTTGGTCCAGCAAACTTAGCCAAGCACATTGACCGACATCATCATCCATTGAAAGAGTTTTCATCAATTTTATGTTTGTCCAAACAACTAAATGGCTTTTAATTAAGAAAACTAGTTAATCCTTATCAACTAAGTGGATCCTAAAATTCGAAATTTTATGGATTGGTTGAACAACTTTTTTTAAGTCCTTATCAACTATAAGGTTCATTCGTTCAACGTGCTACCCCAATCTAATTAGGATTTTATAAAACAATTACAACATGTTTCAACATTAGTCTTTTATGAAAATCATCAATTAAACAATTTAATGATTGACAATCAAAGGGACTACCCTAATCAGGTATTAGGTTTTGATGTTGTTTTTGTTTATAAAACATAACATGTCACTAGTTTATTAAAATTTCATCTCATAAAATTTTAAACATTTAATGGCTACCCTAATAAGGTTCATGAATACATTATTCAACATGTCCATTAAAAGAAAATGAAACAACTAATTTATCCGCATAAATAAAAGTTTCACTTAGTGACATATAAAGAGTATTTGCAAGTTTAAAATTATCTACATAATAATTAACACACAAATCTAAAATTTAACAATTAAATTTAAAGATCAAAATTTAAAGCTTCAAAACATTTTATCACATAAAACTAGGTATCATAAAATTATCAAATAATTTTACAACCTAGGCTTTAAAATTATAATCAATCATTTCTAAAATTAAAATATCGCATAAATAATTTAGAAACACATATGTAATTTAAAAGAAACTAATTGTCTTTTTCATCTTATGAAAATAAAATATTTCTATAATTTACAAATCCACTAAAGCAAATTTTTTTAATAACACTTTTAAAAAACATTAGAAATTGATTAAAAAGCTTTCAAATAGAGTTTTTAAAATTTCTAATCTTTTGTAACTTAAGAAAAATTTAAATTTCAAAATTAAAATATATACTTAAGGTTACATAAACTTTTAAATGCTCGGAAAAATATTATATCTCATAAAAACTTTATCTAAAGCATTTAAACATTGGACACCTATTTAAAATTTATCGCATAAAATTAAATTGTCCAAAAAAAATTTCGTGTTGCAAAAACGATTTTTAAAACACAAAACATTTTTAAACTTATTTTAACATAAAGCTAAAATAGTTCGTATGTTAAAATTAAGCAATTTTAAAGATTTAAAAAGTCGCTATAATATATCTATAGCAAAACCATGGCTCTGATACCACTTTTGGGGTTTTGGCGGACCCCCAGAGCTCAGATCTGTGTCCGTCCTAAGTCGGACGGACCACAAAGGCGCAAAAGCGCAGCGGAAATCGAAAACAAAATTTTCTAGACTAGCTAAACTATTTAGCTAGGCTCTGAGGGAGCCAGCACCTAGCCCGATCTATGCCAACTTGGGGTGGATCTGACCACCCCAAGAGGGATCTATTCTAAAGCGACTAATTAAATCTACACTAAAATTACTTAACCACATACCCAGAATCTTAGCCCTGGAGCAGGCAAGATGTACTGCACAGTCTTCTGAAGCTCCTCGTAGCCGAGCCGCCTTGACTCGATCCGCCTGAGCCGCCTCGCACCCTCGCACCGATACACCCGAGCTGACTTTCGCCTCCGAGCCGATCACATGCGGTAGAAAGTTTCACTTTAGTAGAACCCGCGTCTTAGACGTCTGGATCCAAATCCAAACCCCCTTTGTAGTCTTGCTAGGACTACTCCGGCGAATAGGAAGAGAGAGAGAGAGAGAGAGAGAGAGAGAGAGAGAGAGAGAGAGAGAGAGAGAGAGAGAGAGAGAGAGAGAGAGAGAGAGAGAGAATAGTTTAGTCGCCGATCGAGCTTGCTCTAAAAGTCTGGAGCTACTCGATCGAGGACTTGGTGTGGTATTCAACGAAGAGAGTGCACCCCTATTTATATAGGGAGTCGGCACTCACTCGTTCGTTGCGAGCAATGTGGGACTTTTGCATATGAGAGAAAAAATCAATTAAGCCATTTTAGCTTAATTTGTAGTTTAAGTGAGCTTTTCATAGAAGCAAACTTTAACTAATTAATTCTATTTGCTCATTAAACTTTAGACACCAAACAAGCTATCAATCCGAAGGGCTTCGAATGGTGAACGCGTAGGAATCGACGTCGACGAATTTCGACTTCGTTTGATCCCTCAAACAATTGCCCAAAGTTGGACAAATAATCGATTTTCGTAGCCATCATTTGGGGTTTCAAAAAACCCGAGATGACTTAAGTTGCGGGCACGCCCGCTAAGCTTAGCGGGCGCGCCCGCCCAAGGAGAACAAGGGCGAGCCGCACGCCCGCTGGGCAGCGGGCGTGCGCCCGCTGCTGCAGCGGGCCTGCTGCATGCAGCGGGCCATGCCCGCTGCAACAGCGGGTGCTGGCCCGATGTGCAGCGGGCCATGCCCGTTGCAGTTAGCGGGCTGTGCCCACTGCTGCAGCGGGTGTGTGCCCGTTGCAACCAGCGGGCTGCACCCGTTTGCCCTTGTCTATGGGCTTGTTATCCTAGTGGGTCTAACCCACTTCGCCTTAGACTGTTTTCGCGTTTCCGGGTTCGTTTGAGCTCCGATTTGGACGCAGTTTGAACCTGTGTTTAGAGCGGGACGATCCCATCATCCAGGTAACCCTTTCTAATATATTTGTTCCTACTAAATTTGTCGTAACCAATTTACGACACGTTTAATCATAGTTTGCATCAAATGCAACATTTGTCCATATTGCTATTGCGACTAATTTTCACAACAAGCTTTGTGAATATTAACTATTCAATATCATCAAATGATTCTCTCTCAATTAATCTTCCTATTACTAAGACACGAACACTACTCGGTGTGAGATCCTACAGCCTGACTTTACTATAGGTTGGGGCTCGGAACCCCTAGACGACGGTCACTACGAGCAGTAGCTGTCGTCCCTGTTTCAAAATCATCATAACGTGATCGACCCCTTGACAAAAGCATCATTGGGCTTACATTGGCTGTGTCAGTGATGAACTCCATTAGCTATAGTCCCTTTGTCAAGACTGTGCTCCTGTTGGCCTAGGGTATGGTTTACGGTCAACCCTATTAGACAACATTGGTCAGTATACGACGGTCTTTGTTGTATACACGTTGTACTTCTTACAACGTACCCTAGCCGAGGATTAACATGAAGACTGTACTGAGCCTGTAACACTAATTTCCCTTTAACGGAAGTGACGAATCCCATCTTAGTCATCTACTTGCCTCGAGAGCTTCGGGTGCAGCTCAACCAAAGATCTTTCAGCAGGCCTAGCCTCGAAGCTAGATCATAGGTCTAAGCTACACGGTTCACTCACAGGTTCGTACACATGACTTCAGGTCATAAGGACCAGTTAACCTATCATCACCCTAGAGTTATTAAAGACATTTCAGTTAAATTTAACCATTTAATAACTCTAGTTTGGTCGTTCAGTGAACTCATTCTCCAATGAGCAACTGTGTCTCGTCTCCGACTTCACCAAGTCGAATGACTATGAGGTCATGATTACCCTAAGGTAAGACTAAGACACAATGGTCTATCCGATGTGTCGATATCCAGTTCTCGACACATCTATGACCACGAACCGTTTAAGACTTACGTTTCTATTTGGTCGCTTACTGACCGGCGCCCCCGCTTGTTTGCGGTGTGGGCACGGTGTCGTTTACCGCAAGTGCACGGTTAGTGTAGGGTGCGGGAATATCGAACTCAGGGAGGCGAGGTTGTGCTGGGGTCAGGTAGGACCTAAATCACCCCGGGGGGCGAGCTAGCCCGAATCGGTAGATGGTTGTCATGAAAGGAAATAAAGGGTATGAACAATAAGAAAGAAAACCCGGGACTTTGGTTTCCAACCCGACGAGAGACTCTCACCGATACGGCCTACGGGTATGGATAGCGATCGGGATTAGGGTCTAATGGTGAGACGTTGCCTCTGAAAGTGGTACCGACGTTCTATGGGCCCGATATTCCGGTCGGTGCCCAGGATGATACACCGGACTTCCCGGATTCGATCAGTGGGCACTCCGGTGTCCATTAACACTGATTGATCCCGAGAGCACTAAGCCCACAATGATAACTCCCAACGTCTCATCATGCCGCTCCCGCGTGCTAGGATTCGACGTCTACGCTATGGGTGTGAGCTATGGCTAGGGAGTCAACCGCCAAGTTTATTCCCCCTTGGCCCAACGGTCAAATGCGGTCTTTTTCCCGCCGATGACAATGAAACACCCCGTGTAACCGTTAGATTCCCAATCCCTATCAATTTCCTAACCCTATGGACGCATCGGGAAGAGCCCCCGAAGGGGTTTCCACCAAAATCCCAGATTTGGGAACTACTCACAAAAATCCATGAAAAAGCGATCTAAATAAAAATTAACCGTTGGAATCATAATCGGACAATTGCAATGCGGAAGTAATAGAGTAGATAAGACAATACTAAAATTTGAGAAAGATCTGAAAACTTACAAAAGAGTAACAATTACAGCCGTCACAAAGTGAGGAAACAGTAAAAAACTAGCAGCTCCCGTTTCTGGAACCCTAGGGGTTATATTTATACACTCTCGCATCACCTGATCGGTTGACAAGTCAACCGATCGGTTGATGCGTTACAAAATAATAACAGAAAACGGCGAGCTTTCACCCGATCACATGAACCGGTCGGGTGAGTTCTTGAGTGACCGGTTGGATCTTGGAGCCGTCGGGTGAATCGATCGGTTTGGTGCCCGTGTCTTCAGCTCTTCATCTTCAGCTACAGATGAACCGATCGGGTGAGAGTCACCTGATCGGTTGGCATTTTGCTCGAGAAAACAGAGAACAGGCCCCCGCCGAACCGGTCTGCGAACCGGTCGGGTGACTTCCTTATGAGCTGCGGCAGAGACCGGGTGGTGCACGCTGTTGGATATGGAAGACGTTAGTACACCCTTGTAGGGGATGTACGAGGGAATACGGACCTCGAACGTCGCGTACACGAAGTCGTGTTCAAAGGGAATATGGTCCCTTGCGGAGAGGATCTCTAGATTGATGGGAAAGTCGCATTATATATGCATAAGTGCATGCGACATATGGCTAATAAAGGGGTAATATCTTAAGCTTATGTTGTACCATGCATATGGTACAACTTAAGCTTATAATGTGCCATGTATCATGGTACACCTTAGTTAACTTGTTCCTGAGGAACAATTACTCCTAAAATAACTACCTTGGGGGCTATAAATAAGACCCAAGGGTAAGCCATTTCCTAACACTTTTTGCATGGCATTCTTGCATGCATTTTCATTCTAGCGAAGCTCTGCCGAAATCCTTCCTCTCTCTTTATCCAAGTTCTTAATCTAAAAGTAGAGATTTAGATTGTGGATTTAGTAACCTTACTCCGTTCGTGAGAAGACTCGATCCGTCGTGGCGAATCCGAAGGCAAAGTTCCGAGACTACCGTGCCGCATATGCAAGCGTAAGTCTCAACTTTATTTATCGATCCTAACTCTGTTTTGACAGGATTCTACATTGGTAACAGAGCCATACGGGTTCGCCCCGGTCAAACCGCCGCCCTGTCGAAACTATGAACGAGTCGTTGTCTTTTTCACGAATGGGTCTCCTACCATTACGGATATGGTAGGAACGCTTCGTGACGGAGAGAACGCAGCGGTTGTTCTTTTCACGTTAGGGTCTCCTATCATTACGAATATGGTAGGAACTCTCCTTGACGGGAAGAACCGACCGTTCACGTAGTATGTTATTTTTCATTTTTGGCACACGGCCATTAGAAAATAACCAATTTCTCAACGAACGGGTGCTTCATCGACGAACGGGTGCTTCATCGAGGAAGATGATGGTAGTTATCTCCATCGGAGAAGATGAATTTTAGTGCATGTGTGCCATGGCCAAATGGGCTATGAAGGCCATGCACCCCCCTCCCCATGCGGAGGGGGTTGGCTACGGCCAATAACCACCATGGCCACCCCTCCGGTGGGGTGTGCGGCAACCCCATTCAAAGGGGGTGGCCGGCCATGGCCAAAGGGGCCATGGCCGGCCAATGCTAAATGGCCTTGGCCATGGCCGGCCATGGCCAGGCCGGCAATGGTCGGCCAAGGCCAGGCCGGCAATGGCTGGCCTCGGCCACGGCCTGCCGGCCTGGCCGGCCTGGCCGGCCCTGGCAGTGGCCAGGGCCGGTGCCCTGGCCTCGGCCAGGGCATGGCCAGCCTTGGCCGGCCTCGGCCAGGGCAGAGGCCCTGGTCGGTCCTTGGCCACCCTTGGCCAGGGCAGAGGCCCTGGCCGGGAGAAGTTGCAGACCAAAATTATTGGTCGACCAATTTAGGTGTTTTGGTCGACCAATCCGGCATATGGTCTTGGACGATCACGAACTTGCCGACTAGCCCATACGGGGTGTCAAAAGGTCTTGGTCAAACACGAATGTGTCGACTTGCCCATACGGGGCTAACATTTTATAAAGTTTTTACTTGGGCTCTACTCCCTGAAGATTAGCCATAGTGCTCTACTTCATGAGAGATTAGCCATGTCATTGTGCTCTACTCTACGGAGATTAGCCAATGAACTTATAACGTTGTGCTCTACTCTATGGAGATTAGCCAATGTATTTTCAAATTTTTGAAAAAGGTGTTTTTCAAATAGGTTATGTCCCGTCCTTAATCGGGATAGCGTAATTTAGAATTCCAAGTCCTACCACGATCCGGTCATGGTTATCTAACCCATGGGTGTGTAGAACAGGTCTCGTGGCTTGGCAATTGTTGCGCTAAAATTCTTTGCGCAAACTCTCACCTATTCCATTTTGAAAGATATGTTTTTCAAAGTATTTTTCCGCTGCTAATACCATACGGGTATTATTTTTGATTTCTTTTTAATTGAGATAAGTAAGACGGAAACTTTGAAAGTTACTTCTAGATGGTAGTTGGGAACGTAGTGAACTTCTCGATTCTAGAGTAACATTTCAGCGCAGCCAAGGAACTTATCAAGTGTTTAAAGAATCGAAACTTTATGCATAGAATTTTGATCGTGTTTTTCATTTTCTTTGCAGTTTTTTGATTCGAATATGTCTACCGCTTCTAAGAACATTGTCGCAGAGCTTAACAAAGGTGAAAAGCTCAACGGCGACAATTATAAACTTTGGTCAATTAAAATCCAATATGTTTTGGAGGAGCAAGATGTGCTTGAAACACTCCAAAACATAATGGAAGAACCTGAGTTGGGCAATACGGCCCAACACAAGAGGGACCGGGAAGCTTATGAGACTTGGACTCGAAAGAACAAAATAGCACATATTACGTTACTGTCCGCAATGGACAATGACATAATGCGTATATTTCGGGAATTCGACCTAGCCAAAGACATATGGTTTGAGATAGAAGTAAAGTTTGGTGGAACTTCGGTTACCAAACTCCGCTCCTTAAATATTCAATTTGATTCGTACAAGATGCGACGAGATCATTCTATGAAAAGCATCTCCGCCACATGGCGAATCTCATAGCTGAATTGAAGGATGCGGGTCTTACGCTGTCTGACGAACAACAGATCCAAGCAGTCATTCGTTCACTCCCAGATAGCTGGGATAACATGAAAATGCACCTCACTCATAATGAGTGCATTAAAACTTTAAGCGATGTATCCAAACACCTCGAACTCGAGGAAGAACGGATTCAAGCCGCAAAACCTAGTGCAGAAGTGCACATGGCCGCTAGTTCCTCACATGGAGGAAATAAGCTGAAGAATAAACGCTTAAGGTTTGTGAACGAACGAAAGCAAGAACCGGAAACCTCAAAGAAGACTAAGAACAAAAAGTGGCAAAAGAATGTGCACTCAAAGAAGAAAAACTTGAAGAAGATCAAGTGCTTTAAGTGCAACAAGTACGGTCACTTCGCCCGTACATGTACGGATGGAAGTGATAAGGTAACTTGTAGGGCTAGTTACATATGTGTTTCTAGTTCCATGTTTCTTGCTGAATCTAACTATTTTTGGTTGATTGATTCAGGGGCCACAGACCACGTAGCGAAGGACAGAAGGTTCTTCGTAGAGTATCGAAGGATAACTCAAGGAACAAAGTGGATATACGTCGGCAACAACACTCGTGTTGAAGTCAAAGGCATCGGAACATGCAAGCTAGTTCTCGACAACGGCCAGACTTTATTATTGCACGACGTCCTCTTTGCTCCAGATATTAGAAGAAATATCGTATCCATGGTCATGTTAATGTCTTTAGATTATGAATGGAGGTTCTATAAACAGAAGGTTGACCTTGTTTGTAATAGTTCATTAATTGGGTCGGGTAATGTTTGTAATGGATTAATTGTTTTAAACACAATGTATGATGATTCTTCTTCCATTAATGAAAGTTTCCATTTGACAAATGCTTCTAACTCTGAATCTGAGAGCATTTGTTGACATGCAAGACTTGGTCATATTGGACCAACTAGAATGGATAGACTTACCAAAAGTGGCTTGCTATCTAATGTTTCAAAAGTTGAAATGTCAACTTGCGAATATTGTCTTGTAGGGAAAACATGTCGCAAGCCGTTTGGAACTGGCACAAGGGCCGAAGTTCCATTACAGCTTATCCATTCGGACATTTGCGGTCCAATGAATGTTAAGACAAGACGCGGGAAGTCCTATTTCATCACCTTCATTGATGACTTCACTCGTTTCGGTCATATTTATTTGATTTCCCACAAACATGAAGCTTTAACTTGCTTCAAAAACTATATGAGTTTAGTGGAAAATCAACTAGATCGCAAGATAAAGGTCTTGCGAACCGATCGGGGTGGAGAATATCAATCAACGAGTTTTAAGGAACTCTGTGATGAAAAAGGCATAGTTCATCAAATAACTATGCCTTATACTCCGCAACAAAACGGTGTTGCGGAAAGAAGAAATAGGACATTGATGGAAATGGTCCGATCAATGATGTCTCAGGCAAATTTGCCCATCACCTTTTGGGGTGATGCATTATTGACGGCAGCATTCATCTTAAACCGTGTACCCTCGAAGTCGGTAAGTTCTACTCCTTATGAGTTGTGGAACAATAGAACTCCAGACTTAAGCATTCTAAAACCTTGGGGTTGTGCCTCTTACGCACATTTATCCTCTCACAAATATGGCAAACTTGGGCCACGTGGGAGGAAGTGTATCTTCATCCGATACGCTGAAAACTCCAAAGGATATGTTTTCGTCGGTCAAGAGGACAATGGGGGTCTAATAGAATTCGAATCGAAGGATGTTGTCTTCTTGGAAAACGAGTTTCCAAAACAGGGTGAGATAAGTCAAGACTTATCCTTGTTTGAGACTTGGGATCAAGAAGGATCGGAACGTTCGAGTGAGAGAATTCTTGGTGAAGAAGAAAATACGTTTCAAACTTCACCAATGGATGATACGAACGATACCAATCCTATTCCGAGTGGGAGTGATATTATTCCGAGTGGGAGTGATGTCATTCCAAGTGGGAGTGATCAAACTCAAGCAAGACGTAGTAATCGAACGAGGCTAACACCTCTGAGATTTGAGGATGAATTTCCTCAAACATTCATGACATTACTACAAGATGATGACGAACCTGCAAATTTCAAACATGCCGTCACATGCCCTGCTAAAGATAAATGGATAGCGGTAATGGAAGAAGAACTTCAATCCATGAAAACAAACCAAGTCTGGGACTTGGTTGATTTACCTAAGGGACGTAGAGCCATTGGGAACAAGTGGGTTCTCAAAATCAAGCATAAGGCTGATGGCTCCATCGAGAAATATAAAGCTCGCCTTGTTGCGAAAGGTTTCACACAACAGGAAGGAATAGACTACGAAGAGACTTTCTCTCCTGTCGTGCGTTTTACCTCCATTCGCTTAATTCTGACAATGGTGGCTTGTTTGGACCTCGAGTTACATCAGATGGATGTAAAGACTGCTTTTCTTAACGGAGAACTAGATGAGGAGATCTACATGGAACAACCAAACGGGTTCGTACAAGAAGAAAACAAACATAAGGTTTGTAAACTTCGTAGATCCATATATGGTCTTAAACAATCCTCAAAGCAGTGGTATATGTGCTTTCAAGAAGTCGTTTTGTCGTATAGTTTCTCCATGCTCGACGAAGACAACTGCGTATATATTAAGAGGATTAAAAACAAGTATGTAATTATGTCTCTTTATGTAGATGACATACTTATAGCCGGAAATGATAAGCGTCTTATCATGGATATCAAAGCTTGGCTTTCATCCGTCTTTGAGATGAAAGACATGGGTGAAGCTGCATATATCCTTGGGGTTAAGATCTCAAGGAATCGTTCCAAGAAACTTCTTTCTCTCTCTCTCTCAAGAGACATATATAAAGAAAGTCTTAGAACGGTTTAATATGCAGGACTGCAAGCCAATTGATACTCAAATAAGCAAAGGCGATGGTCAATGTTTGAAAATGTGTCCCAAAGATCCAAAAGAAAAGAAATCTATGGAAAAGGTACCATACTCCAGTGTTGTCGGGAGTCTGATGTACGCCATGATGTGTACCAGACCGGACATTTGCTATGCTGTTGGTATGGTAAGCCGTTACCAATCCAACCCAGGACAGGCACACTGGAAAGCGGTGAAGAGGATATTAAGATACCTCAAAGGGACTGCGGACTATGCGTTATGCTATCAAGGCAATACCTTAAGACTCGAAGGCCATACCGATGCTGATTGGGCGGGTGATCTCGACGAGCGAAGATCTACCTCAGGCTTTGTTTACTTGCTCGGGAATGGTGCAATATCCTGGAGCAGCAAGAAGCAAACCTGCATCGCCCTATCAACCATGGAAGCCGAATTTGTAGCATTCAGCATGGCGGTCCAAGAAGCTGTTTGGCTTAGGAAATTATTAGACAGGCTGACGAATGCCTCTGACTCGAGCACTGTTCCTATATACAGTGATAGTCAAGCCTCGATTGCCTATGTCAAAGATCCTAAATTTCATTGTAAGACCAAACACATTGATATTCGATTCAAGTTTGTGAAGGACTATGACAAACGGAAGGAAGTAGACATAGGATACATATCCACGCATGAGATGATAGCGGATCCCCTTACTAAGGCGATCCCCAGAGATGTGTTCTACAAACACTTATCATCTATGGGAATGCGTAGGTGCTGAGCTGTATCTTGTAATATTTCCCATGTCTATAGAAGATCAAAGTTTAATAAAAGAAAGAAGTTCTTTTATATATTGCATACAAGTTCCTTACAAATGATTTTATACATTTGTGTTTGAGTCTCAGCTATTTTATTGTGTGTATGTCGGACAGATTAAGGTTGGCTCTCTCACATGAGCAACCGCCTTATCTTATCAGAAGGATAAGATAGAGATGAGACTAGTTTAAAGTCAAAATCATTAGACAAATGATTTAGAGTCGTGACTTAAACAAGATAGTCGAATGAAAGATCTGCATCATATGGATGCTTACAAAAGATCTGAGATCTGTATCACAAGGATATTTGAAAGAGATCTCATAGGATTTTTTAATTCTATCTGTCTTATGCAGGATGAGAGTCCGTGAATATTTCACGAGTAGTAAGGGGACTCAAAAAGATAGGCACTGTGGTGTCTGATCTTTCATCCGTACAACATCATTAAGACATACTCTCCCTGGGAAAGGAGTGATGTTGTAGTATGTATTCATACCACGTATGCATTTCGACCCCTGAGTTAGTAGCAATAGTGTTTGCTATTATGTGAGACTCAAAGGCCATACAGGTCTTAACTCTTACCCTCAAGGACTCCAATTGGTTCCTTTAGATTTGACGAGATGATCGCCATCTTAGCGTGTTGCTAATGGGCTATGATAATTCGGCTCGGTGGGGCACGTTAGAAAAGCGAATCAAGTCAAGATCAGAAGGTTCGCAAGAAGAGGAAGATTGATTTCATATTCACATTTGGACTTTAAATGATTCAAAGCTGGCCAGCCAATTGTAATCCAGATGGGATTCAATTGTTGAATATAAAGTATAAGAAATGTGAAGAAATAATCTAGGGTAAAGCATGCGTTGAACTACTCAACTTTGCACCTTCGAGGTCGTTGTGTATCTCTAACAAGTGCACAACAACAGACTCTACGCGCATGACGGTCGCACGGTCTATTTCTCGGTATGATAGATAAAAGAACTAAGAGAAAGACGTTCTCTTACAATCCCCTCAAGTGTGAGTGGGAGATGTTGGATATGGAAGACGTTAGTACTGTTGGATATGGAAGACGTTTGTACACCCTTGTGGGGGATGTACGAGGGATTACGGACCTCGAACGTCGCGCACACGAAGTAATGTGCAAAGGGAATCTGTTCCCTTGCGGAGAGGATCTCTGTATGAGCGGGAAAGTCGCATTATATATGCATAAGTGCATGCGACATATGGCTAATAAAGGGGGAATATCTTAAGCTTATGTTGTACCATGCATATGGTACAACTTAAGCTTATAATGTGCCATGTACCATGGTACACCTTAATTAAGTTGTTCCAAAGGAACAACTTACCCTAAAATAACTACCTTGGGGGCTATAAATAAGACCCAAGGGTAGCCATTTTCCTTACACATTTGCATGAAATTCATGCATGCATCTTCTTCATAGCGAAGCTCTGCAGAAATAATTCCTCTCCCTCCTTCCAAGTTCTTAATCTAAAATAGAGATTTAGATTGTGGATTAGTAGCCTTACTCCGTTCGTGAGAAGACTCGATCCGTCGTGGCGAATCCGAAGGCAAAGTTCCGAGACTATCGTTCCGCATACGCAAGCGTAAGTCTCCACTTTAATTATCGATCCTAACTTTGTTTTGGACAGGATCCTTCATTGGTATCAGAGCCATATGGGTTCGCCCCGGTCAATCCACCGCCCCGTCGAAACTACGAACGAGTCGTTGTCTTTTTCACGAATGGGTCTCCTACTATTACGGATATAGTAGGAACGCTTCGTGACGGAGAGAACGCAGCGGTTGTTCTTTTCACGTTAGGGTCTCCTATCATTACGGATATGGTAGGAACTCTCCGTGACGGGAAGAACCGACCGTTCACGTAGTACGTTATTCATTTTTGGCACACGGCCATTAAGAGATAACTAATTTCTTCGACGAACGGGTGCTTCATCGAGGAAGATGATGGAAGTTATTTCCATCGGGTAAGAGGAAAATTTGGTGCATGTGCACCATGGCCAAATGGGCTATGAAAGCCATGCATCCCCTCTCCCCATGCGGAGGGGGTTGGCTACGGCCAATAACCACCGGCGACCACCCCATCAAGGGGAAGGAATGAGTGCGGCAACCCCGTTTAAAGGGGGTGGCCGGCCATGGCCAAAGGGGCCTTGGCCGGCCAACGCCGAATGGCCTTGGCCATGACCGGCCATGGCCAAGCCATGGCCGGCCATGGCCAGGCCGGCAGTGGCCGGCCAAGGGCCAGGCCGGCAGTGGCCGGCCATGGCAGGGCCTTGCCGGCCAGGCCGGCCCTGGCAGTGGCCAGGGCCGGCCCTTGGCCGGCCTGCCGGCCCTGGCAGAGGCCAGGGCCGGCGCCCTGGCCACTGCCAGGTCCAGGCCGGCCCTGGCAGAGGCCAGGGCCGGTGCCCTGGCCTCAGGCCAGGGCCTGGCCGAGGCCAGGGCAGGAGCCCTGGCCCCGGCCAGCGGCCTGCCGGCCCTGGCAGAGGCCAGGGCCGGCGCCCTGGCCTCAGGCCAGGGCCTGGCCGAGGCCAGGGCAGGAGCCCTGGCCCCGGCCAGTGGCCTGGCCGGCAGGCCCTGGCAGAGGCCAGGGCCTGGCCGGCCCTGGCCGAGGGGGCCAGGCCCCCTGGCCGGCCAGGGCAGAGGCCCTGGCCGGCCTTTGGCCAAGCCCGGGTCAGGGCAGAGGCCCTGACCGGGAAGAAGTTGAATTCGAAAATTGGTCGACCAATTTTGTGTTTTTGGTCGACCAATCCGACAAATGGTCTGGGTCGATTGCAAACTTGCCAGATGACCCATACGGGGTAACAAATGGCCTTGGTCAAACTCGAATGTGTCGAGTAGTCCATACGGGGCTAACCACAGTGCCGACTAGTTCATACGGAACTAACGTTTTAATGAAGTTTTCATTGGGCTCTACTCCTTGAAGATTAGCCATAGTGCTCTACTTCATGCGAGATTAGCCATGTCATTGTGCTCTACTCTACGGAGATTAGCCAATGTACTTGTGACGTTGTGCTCTACTCTACGGAGACTAGCCAACGTGCTTTCAAATTTTTGAAAAAGATGTTTTTCAAATAGGTTATGTCCCGTCCTTAAATCGGGATAGCGCAATTTAGAATTCCAAGTCCTACCACGATCCGGCCATGGTTATCTAACCCATGTCTCGTGGCTTGGCAATTGTTGCGTTAAAATTCTTTGCGCTAATTCTCACCTATTCTATTTTGAAAGATAAGTTTTTCAAAGTGATTTTCCGCTGCTAATACCATACGGGTATTATTTCTGATTTCTTTTTACTTAAGATAAGTAAGAGGGATACTTTGAAAGTTACTTCTAGATGGTAGTTGGGAACGTAGTGAACTTCTCGATTCTAGAGTAACATTTCAACGCATCCAAGGAACTTATCAAGTGTTTAAAGAATCGAAACTTTATGCATGGAATTTTGATCGTGTTTTTCATTCTCTTTGCAGTTTTTTGAATCGAAAATGTCTACCGCTTCTAAGAATATTGTCGCAGAGCTTAACAAAGGTGAAAAGCTCAACGGCGACAATTATAAACTTTGGTCAATAAAGATCCAATATGTTTTGGAGGAGCAAGATGTGCTCGAAACACTCCAAAACATAATGGTAGAACCTGAGTTGGGCAATACGGCCCAACACAAGAGGGACCGGGAAGCTTATGACACTTGGACTCGAAAGAACAAAATAGCACGTATTACGTTACTGTCCGCGATGGACAATGACATAATGCGCCTATTTCGGGAATTCGACCTAGCTAAAGACATATGGTCTGAGCTAGAGATAAAGTTTGGTGGAACTTCGGTTACCAAACTCCGCTCCTTGAATATTCAATTTGATTCGTACAAGATGCGGCGAGATCATTCTATGAAAAAGCATCTCCGCCACATGGCGAATCTTATATCTGAATTAAAGGATGTGGGTGTTACGCTGTCTGACGAACAGCAGATCCAAGCGGTCATTCGTTCACTCCCAGATAGCTGGGATAATATGAAAATGCATCTCACTCATAATGAATGCATTAAAACTTTAAGCGATGTTTCGAAACACCTCGAACTCGAGGAAGAGCGGATTCAAGCCGCAAAACCAAGTGCAGAAGTGCACGTGGCCGCTAGTTCCTCACATGGGGGAAATAAGCGGAAGAATAAACGCTTAAGGTTTGTGAACGAACGTAAGCAAGAACCGGAGACCTCAAAGAAGACAAAGAACAAAAAGTGGCAAAAGAATGTGCACTCAAAGAAGAAAAACTTGAAGAAGATCAAGTGCTTTAAGTGCAACAAGTACGGTCACTTCGCCCGTACATGTACGGATGGAAGTGATAAGGTAACTTGTAGGACTAGTTACATATGTGTTTCTAGTTCCATGTTTCTTGCTGAATCTAACTATTTTTGGTTGATTGATTCAGGGGCCACAGACCACGTAGCGAAGGACAGAAGGTTCTTCGTAGAGTATCGAAAGATAACTCAAGGAACAAAGTGGATATACGTCGGCAACAACACACGTGTTGAAGTCAAAGGCGTCGGAACATGCAAGCTAGTTCTCGACAACGGCCGGACTTTGTTATTGCACGACGTCCTCTTTGCTCCAGATATTAGAAGGAATATCGTTTCCGTGGTCATGTTAATGTCTTTAGATTATGAGTGGAGGTTCTATAAACAATATGTTGACCTTGTTTGTAATAATTCTTTGATTGGTTCTGGTAATGTTTGTAATGGATTAATTGTTTTAAATACAATGAATGATGTTGCTTCTTCCATTTATGAAAGTTTTCATTTGACAAATGCTTCTAACTCTGAGTCTGAAATCATTTGTTGGCATGCAAGACTTGGTCATATTGGACCAACTAGAATGGATAGACTTGCCAAAAGTGGCTTGCTATCTAATGTTTCAAAAGTTGAAATGTCAACTTGCGAACATTGTCTTGTAGGGAAAACTTGTCGCAAGCCGTTTGGAACTGGCACAAGGGCCGAAGTTCCATTACAGCTTATCCATTCGGACATTTGCGGTCCAATGAATGTTAAGACAAGACACGGGAAGTCCTATTTCATCACATTCATTGATGACTTCACCCGTTTCGGACATATCTATTTGATATCCCACAAAAGTGAAGCTTTGGCTTGCTTTAAAAACTATATGAGTTTAGTGGAGAATCAATTAGATCGCAAGATTAAGGTTTTGCGAACCGATAGGGGCGGTGAATATCAATCAATAAGTTTTAAGGAACTTTGTGATGAAAAAGGCATAGTACATCAGGTAACTATGCCTTACACTCCGCAACAAAACGGTGTTGCGGAAAGAAGAAATAGGACATTGATGGAAATGGTCCGTTCAATGATGTCTCAGGCAAATTTGCCTATCACCTTTTGGGGTGACGCATTATTAACGGCGGCATTCATCTTAAACCGTGTACCCTCGAAGTCGGTAAGTTCTACTCCTTATGAGTTGTGGAACAATAGAACTCCAGACTTAAGCATTCTAAAACCTTGGGGTTGTGCATCTTACGCACATTTATCCTCTCACAAATATGGCAAACTTGGGCCACGTGGGAGGAAGTGTATCTTCATCCGATACGCTGAAAACTCCAAAGGATATGTTTTCGTCGGTCAAGAGGACAATGGAGGTCTTATAGAATTCGAATCGAGGGATGTTGTCTTCTTGGAAAATGAGTTTCCAAGACAGGGTGAGATAAGTCAAGACTTATCCTTGTTTGAGACTTGGGATCAAAAAGGATCGGAACGTTCGAGTGGGAGAATTCTTGGTGAAGAAGAAAATACGTTTCAAACTTCACCAATGAATGATACGAATGATACCAATCCTATTCCGAGTGGGAGTGATGTTATTCCAAGTGGGAGTGATGTCATTCCAAGTGGGAGTGATCAAACTCAAACAAGACGTAGTAATCGGACGAGGCTAACACCTCTGAGATTTGAGGATGAATTTCCTCAAACATTCATGACATTACTACAAGATGATGACGAACCTGCAAATTTCAAACAGGCCGTCACATGCCCTGCTAAAGATAAATGGATAGCGGCAATGGAAGAAGAACTTCAATCCATGAAAACAAACCAAGTCTGGGACTTGGTTGATTTACCTAAGGGACGTAGAGCCATTGGGAACAAGTGGGTTCTCAAAATCAAGCATAAGGCTGATGGCTCCATCGAGAAATATAAAGCTCGCCTTGTTGCGAAAGGTTTCACGCAACAGGAAGGAATAGACTACGAAGAGACTTTCTCTCCTGTCGTGCGTTTTACCTCGATTCGCTTAATTCTGGCAATGGTGGCTTGTTTGGACCTCGAATTACATCAGATGGATGTAAAGACTGCCTTTCTTAACGGAGAACTAGATGAGGAGATCTACATGGAACAACCAAACGGGTTCGTACAAGAAGAAAACAAACATAAGGTTTGTAAACTTCGTAAATCCATTTATGGTCTTAAACAATCCTCAAGGCAGTGGTATATGCGCTTTCAAGAAGTTGTTTTGTCGTATGGATTCTCCATGCTCGACGAAGACAATTGCGTATATATTAAGAGGATTAAAAACAAGTATATAATTATGTCTCTTTATGTTGATGACATACTTATAGCCGGAAATGATAAGCGTCTTATATTGGATATCAAAGCTTGGCTTTCATCCGTCTTTGAGATGAAAGACATGGGTGAAGCTGCATATATCCTTGGGGTTAAGATCTCAAGGAATCGTTCCAAGAAACTTCTTTCTCTCTCTCAAGAGACGTATATAAAGAAAGTTTTAGAACGGTTTAATATGCAGGACTGCAAGCCAATTGATACTCCAATAAGCAAAGGCGAGGGTCTATGTTTGGAGATGTGTCCCAAAGATCCAAAAGAAAAGAAAGCTATGGAAAAAGTTCCATACTCCAGTGCTGTCGGGAGTCTGATGTACGCTATGATGTGTACTAGACCCGACATTTGCTATGCTGTTGGTATGGTAAGCCGTTACCAATCCAACCCAGGGCAGGCACACTGGAAAGCGGTGAAGAGGATATTAAGATACCTCAAAGGGACTGCGGACTATGCGTTATGCTATCAAGGCAATACCTTGAGACTCGAAGGCTATACCGATGCTGATTGGGCGGGTGATCTCGACGAGCGAAGATCTACCTCGGGTTTTGTTTTCTTACTCGGGAATGGTGCAATATCCTGGAGCAGCAAGAAACAAACCTGCATCGCTCTATCAACCATGGAAGCCGAGTTCGTAGCATTCAGCATGGCGGTCCAAGAAGCTGTTTGGCTTAGGAAATTCTTAGACAGGCTGACGAATGCCTCTGACTCAAGCACTGTTCCCATATACAGTGATAGTCAAGCTTCGATTGCCTATGTCAAAGATCCTAAATTTCATTGTAAGACCAAACACATTGACATTCGATTCAAGTTTGCGAAGGATTATGATAAACGAAAGGAAGTAGACATAGGATACATATCCACGCATGAGATGATAGCGGATCCCCTTACTAAGGCGATCCCCAGAGATGTGTTTTTCAAACACTTATCATCTATGGGAATGCGTAGGTGCTGAGCTGTATCATGTAATATTTCCCATGTCTATAGAAGATCAAAATTTAATTTGCATACAAGTTTCTTACAAATGATTTTATATACATTTGTGTTTAAAGTCTCAACTATTTTTGAGTGTATGTCGGACAGATTAAGGTTGGCTCTCTCACATGAGCAACCGCCTTATCTTATCAGATGGATAAGATAGAGATGAGACTAGTTTAAAGTCAAAATCATTAGACAAATGATTTAGAGTCATGACTTAAACAAGATAGTCGAATAAAAGATCTGCATCATACGGATGCTTACAAAAGATCTGAGATCTGTATCACAAGGATATAAAGATCTCATTGGATTTTTTAATCCTATCTGTCTTATGCAGGATGAGAGTCCGTGAATATTTCACGAGTAGTAAGGGGACTCAAAAAGATAGGCACTGTGGTGTCTGATCTTTTCATCCGTACAACATCATTAAGACATACTCTCCCTGGGAAAGGAGTGATGTTGTAATACGTGTTCATACCACGTATGCATTTCGACCACTGAGTTAGTAGCAATAGTGTTTGCTATTATGTGAGACTCAAAGGCCATATGGGTCTTAAATCTTACCCTCAAGGACTCCAATTGGTTCCTTTAGATTTGACGAGATGATCGCTATCTTAGCGTGTTGCTAATGGGCTATGGTAATTCGGCTCGGCGGGGCACGTTAGAAAAGCAAATCAAGTCAAGATCAGAAGGTTCGCAAGAAGAGGAAGATTGATTTCATATTCGCATTTGGACTTTAATGATTCAAAGCTGGCCAGCCAATTGTAATCCAGATGGGATTCAATTGTTGAATATAAAGTATAAGAAATGTGAAGAAATAATCTAGGGTAAAGCATGCGTTGAACTACTCAACTTTGCACCTTCGAGGTCGTTGTGTATCTCTAACAAGTGCACAACAACAGACTCTACGCGCATGACGGTCGCACGGTCTATTTCTCGGTATGATAGATGAAAGAACTAAGGGAAAGACGTTCTCTTACAATCCCCTCAAGTGTGAGTGGGAGATGTTGGATATGGAAGACGTTTGTACACCCTTGTGGGGGATGTACGAGGGATTACGGACCTCGAACGTCGCGCACACGAAGTCATGTGCAAAGGGAATCTGTTCCCTTGCGGAGAGGATCTCTGTATGAGCGGGAAAGTCGCATTATATATGCATAAGTGCATGCGACATATGGCTAATAAAGGGGGAATATCTTAAGCTTATGTTGTACCATGCATATGGTACAACTTAAGCTTATAATGTGCCATGTACCATGGTACACCTTAATTAAGTTGTTCCAAAGGAACAACTTACCCTAAAATAACTACCTTGGGGGCTATAAATAAGACCCAAGGGTAGCCATTTTCCTTACACATTTGTATGAAATTCATGCATGCATCTTCTTCATAGCGAAGCTCTGCAGAAATAATTCCTCTCCCTCCTTCCAAGTTCTTAATCTAAAATAGAGATTTAGATTGTGGATTAGTAGCCTTACTCCGTTCGTGAGAAGACTCGATCCGTCGTGGCGAATCCGAAGGCAAAGTTCCGAGACTATCGTTCCGCATACGCAAGCGTAAGTCTCCACTTTAATTATCGATCCTAACTTTGTTTTGGACAGGATCCTTCAAGTACACCCTTGTAGGGGATGTACGAGGGAATACGGACCTCGAACGTCGCGTACACGAAGTCGTGTGCAAAGGGAATATGGTCCCTTGCGGAGAGGATCTCTAGATTGATGGGAAAGTCGCATTATATATGCATAAGTGCAAGCGACATATGGCTAATAAAGGGGTAATATCTTAAGCTTATGTTGTACCATGCATATGGTACAACTTAAGCTTATAATGTGCCATGTATCATGGTACACCTTAGTTAACTTGTTCCTAAGGAACAATTACTCCTAAAATAACTACCTTGGGGGCTATAAATAAGACCCAAGGGTAAGCCATTTCCTAACACTTTTTGCATGGCATTCTTGCATGCATTTTCATTCTAGCGAAGCTCTGCCGAAATCCTTCCCCTCTCTTTATCCAAGTTCTTAATCTAAAAGTAGAGATTTAGATTGTGGATTTAGTAGCCTTACTCCGTTCGTGAGAAGACTCGATCCATCGTGGCGAATCCGAAGGCAAAGTTCCGAGACTACCGTGCCGCATACGCAAGCGTAAGTCTCAACTTTATTTATCGATCCTAACTCTATTTTGACAGGATCCTACACACGCGTGCATCATGACGTGCGTTTATATTTCATATATTCACGCACGTTTTCTTTTGTGTTTCTCCGTGTTTTTTCGCCGTCTCTTATTTGTTTTCGTGTATTTTCCCGTTTTCTTTCACTTTTCTTTGTTTATCCATGATTGCAGGGGATTGACCACGTAAGGGACGTTTAACGATGATATCCCAAGTCCCCGGAGCAACGGGAGAAGTCACGCGTGATCCAGGGGGTCGAACGCCAAAGAATTCATCTTTCAGCCCCTCACCCGATCGGTTGGTCATCTCCAACCGATCGGGTGATGCACGCGTGCACCAACCGGTCTCTACCGCAGCTCATAAAGAAGTCACCCGACCGGTTCGCAGACCGGTTCAGCGGGGGCTATTCTCTGTTTTCTCGAAGCAAAGCGCCAACCGATCGGGTGACTCTCACCCGATCGGTTCATCTGTAGCTGAAAAAGAAGAGCTGAAGACACGGACGTCGAACCGATCGATTCACCAAACTGCTTCAAGATCCAACCGGTCACTCAAGAACTCACCCGACCGGTTCATGTGATCGGGTGAAAACTCGCCGTTTTCTGATATTAATTTGTAACGGATCAACCGATCGGTTGACTTGTCAACCGATCGGTTGATGCGACGGCATATATATAGAACCCCTAGGGTTCCAGAAACAAAAGCTGTTATTTTTTCTACTGTTTTATTTCCCTGTGACGGCTGTAATTGTTACTCTTTTGTAAGTTTTCAGATCTTTCTAAAATTTTAGTATTGTCTTTATTACTCCATTACTTCCGCATTGCAATTGTCTGATTATGATTCCAACGGTTAAATTTCATTTAGATTGCTTTTTCATGAATTTTTGTGAGTAGTTCCCAAATCTGGGATTTTGGTGGAAACCCCTTCGGGGGCTCTTCCCGATGCGTCCATAGGGTTAGGAAATCGATAGGGAGTAGGAATCTAATGGTTACGCGGGGTGTTTCATTGTCATCGGCGGGAAAAAGACCGCCTTTGACCGTCGGGCCAAGGGGGAATAAACTTGGCGGTTGACTCCCTAGCCATAGCTCACACCCTTAGCGTAGACGTCGAATCCTAGCACGCGGGAGCGGCAGGATGAGACGTTGGGAGTTATCGTTGTGAGCTTAGTGCTCCCGGGATCGATCAGTGTTTATGGACACGGGAGTGCCCACTGATCGAATCCGGGAAGTCCGGTGTATCATCCTGGGCACCGACCGGAATATCGGGCCCATGGGACACCGGTACCACTTTCAGAGGCAACGTCTCACCATTAGACCCTAATCCCGATCGTTATCCATACCCGTAGGCCGCGTCGGCGAGAGTCTCTCGTCGGGTTGGAAACCAAAGTCCCGGGTTTTCTTTCTTGTTGTTTATACCCATTTATTTCCTTTCGTGACAACCATCCACCGATTCGGGCTAGCTCGCCCCTCGGGGTGATTTAGGTCCTACCTGACCCAAGCACAACCTCGCCTCCCTGAGTTCGATATTCCCGCACCCTACACTAACCGTGGAACTTGCGGTAAACGACACCGCGCCGCCGCGACTCTTGCGGGCGCCCGGTCAAGTTTATGGCGCCGCTGCCGGGGAGGCAACGTGCTTGTTATTTTAGGATCTTGTGAACCCTCGTGTCTAGCTCATATCCCTACCTTGCGATAATTTTCGCATTCTCCTTTTTCTTCTTTACTTTTCTTATTTTTATTTCTTATTTTATCTGTTTCTTTCCCACTTGTCGCGTCACGGGTGTTTGTTGTTTTTCATGCGCAGGAGTTCAAGGAGTCTTGACGACTTGATTCCCCTCGATCCAGAGATTAATGCCACCCTTAGGCGTTTGGCCGCCGAGAAGCGAAGAAGAGAAGATCCCGAATCCATGGAGGAGAACACCCCACCTCACAAGTCTCTGCTGGAGTACTCGATGCCATCCATCGAGTCGACTTCCGCCATCCGATCTCCAGCTATTGCGGCCCAAAGCTTTGAGCTGAAGCCGTCTCTAGTGACATGGATCCAGCAAGACCAGTTTGCGGGTGCGCCCATGGAGAGCCCGATCGAGCACCTGGACTCCTTCTTGGAGAAGTGTGACACCTTCCGAATTAATGGTGTCACTACAGAGGCTATCCGTCTGAAGCTGTTCCCTTTCTCTTTGCGGGACAAAGCCACGCAATGGTTAAGGGGGAAGGACCCCAACACTTTCAACACCTGGGAGAAGCTCTCCAATGCTTTTCTGACAAAGTTCTTTCCTCCGGGGAAGACCATGAAGTTGAGGAGTGAGATCTCCTCCTTCTCCCAGGCCAGCCACGAGTCCTTGCATGAAGCTTGGACGAGATATAAAGAGATGCAAAGAAGATGCCCTCACCATGAGCTTCCGAAGTGGCAGATTATTAATTTGTTCTACAATGGGTTGAGGGATGACCTGAAATCTTCTATGGACGCCGCGGCTGGGGGTTCCTTCATGTCTAGGAGCGAGGAAGATGCCGGGCATATTCTGGAAAATATGGCATCCAACAATGAGCGGTGGTGTGACGAGAGAGCCACACCAAGATCTGGGGGTATACATAGAGTCGAGGACGTCGACAAACTATCAAGCAAGTTTGACTTGCTTTCGACCCAGATCTCCGCACTGATGGTAGGAGCCGGTGGGGCAGGTACACAACAAATTTCTACGGTAGAGTCCGAATTCTTTGGGGAATTCGACGGTGGTGACATCTCGCCACCGTTGGATCAGGCGAGCGCACTATTTTACAATCCCACGGGAAATGCGCCGTATCCGCCAAGGACAAATTCCAACCCGGCCTACTCTCCCAACAACCGGAACCACCCGAATTTCAGTTACCGGCCACCATTTCAGCCCTCGCCGCCTCAGCAGCCGCAGCAACAGACATATCAGCCGGCTAGGCCACAGCAGAATCAGGTTCAGCAGCAACCATTTCAGCAGCAAACATTTCAGCAACAATCTTACGCCCCCAGGACTCAGCAGCCGTTCTAGCAGCAGCAGCAGTATGGCCAACAGAGGGCCGTCTCTCCGGTTGAGTCTCTCTTGACTCAATATATTACCAACCAGGAGAAGATCAACCAAAGGCTGGAAATGGGTCAGCGGACCCTCACGGACCAAGTAACCCAGCTGGGGTTACAAGTGGCGAACCTTGCAAGGTCACAAAACCAATTACCGCCACAACCGGAGGTGAACCCGAGGGGAGCAACACAAACATCGGCACTCGTGCACGAGCACGCAAATGTGTCCGCTATCGTTTTGAGAAGCGGGACACAAATTCCTACTAGAGTGCCCCCTAGCAACCCGGAAGCACCATTGGTCATTAAGAGACCGACTGAAAAATCAAATGAAGCCGGTGCTTCATCATCAAATCCCATGACTCCGGAGGGAGTGTCTGAAGAAGAGAAGAAGAAGGAGGAAGAGAGCCCGAAAGTGTATAAACCCGTTGTGCCATTTCCACAACGGTTGGCTCAGGCAAAAATTGATGAGAAATATGGGAAGTTCTTCGCCATGGTCAAGGACCTAAGCCTGCAAATCCCCTTCTTAGAGGCAATCGAAACAATCCCCTCCTATGCAAAATTCTTGAAAGATTTGGTGACCAGAGGGTCAAGAAAAGAGAAAGTGGTGCTGACGGCGGAATGTAGCGCTCTTATTCAGAGGGCAAACCCGCCGAAACTCAAGGACCAGGGGAGCTTCTCTATTCCTTGCACAATCGGGGCTGTGAAGATTAATCGTGCACTCGTCGATCTAGGAGCGAGTGTTAGCTTGATGCCCTTGACGATGTACAGAAGAATAGGAATGGGTGATTTGGAGCCCACCGGTATGACCCTACAACTAGCTGACCGGTCGGTCAAATATCCGGTGGGAGTTGTGGATGATCTCCCCGTGAATGTGAGAGGGGTGCATGTGCCTGTGGACTTTGTAGTCATGGACATGCCCGAAGACACGCACACCCCCATTATCCTGGGACGGCCCTTCATGGCCACTGCTGGCGTTCTAATAGATGTGAAGAACGGAAAACTCTCTTTGAACGTCAGCGGAGAGAAGGTTGAGTTCGATCTGGGATTATCCATGAAGCACCCCGACCCACCTGATGACCCTCGGTGCAATCTGCTCGAAGTAGAAGAGGAAAAAGCTGCAGAGGAGAGCTCCTGGGAGATTCTCCTGAAAAAACCCCCGAGGACTTAGGGGATTCTGAAGATGGAGACGGCCCCAAGTACAAGGAAGCTGCTGGAAAACCGAGTGCAGCAAGAACGACCCCTCCCGGGTTCGCCAAAGCCCCTCCTGTGGGGAGAACGGGGAAGGAGCCCACGGACCTCACTAAAGACGAGGTCCGGATCCTGAAGAAGATGGCGGGAAGCGCCAACACCAAGGAAAAGCCCCCGGACCCCAAGAACAAGGGGAGGGTAGTCGAGCAAGTATTTTTCCAGCCGCTGACTACTCCAAGTGCCTCCAGCTCCAACGAGAAAGAGATGCCGAAATTTGGGCATCACCCGTATCAGCCACCATGAGCATCTCTTGCGGGCGTCGAGCCAACGACGTTAAACAAGTGCGCTTCATGGGAGGCAACCCATGTTCTAAACTTTTTCCCACTTTTTAGCGTTATTTTTTACTTTATTTTATCTATTTTTATAAATAAAATCAGCCGCGAGAACATCCGTTCGGGGACTTAAGCAAATTTCTTGGTTTTTGCAGGAAACAAGCCCCAACCGATCGGGTGATAACTCACCCGATCGGTTGGGATGTATCAGATACATGCCGAGATCTGTCCCCGAATGAACCGATCGGTTGAGTAATGAAGAGACCGGGTGGAAGACCAGGTGAGCTGGGGAGAACTCTCGGAAATTTTTGGGGAAATATCAACCGATCGGTTGAGTTCATGCACGATCGGTTGACGTGACCGGGTGAGCAGCCCTAAGTTCTCGGGAAAATGTGTGGAGCGGCCAACCGATCGGTTGACAAGTCAACCGACCGGTTCGCCTGTAGCATTTCTTCGTCAAGATTTTCGACCTAACCGTCAACCGACCGGGTGACAAGTCACCCTATCGGTTCGACTTAAAACCCTATAAATACCCCCCGACACCCACTCGTTTCTGCCCTCGCCCGATCGCAAATCTCGCCGTCGTTTCGTCTTCCCCTCTTCTCCAACAACCGATCCCCACTCCCCCACGTCCCCTACTCCTCCATTACTCCCTCTCTCCACCTCCTCCATCAATTCCTCCATCACCTTCACCCTCTCTCTCCTCCCATTCCGCCTTTTTGACCTAATTTTCCCCCAAACCACACCCATCCGAAAATTCTTGCCGAAGGAGAACGCCGCGGCTCCACGCTACTCTCGCTGAACAGAGTGGGGACATCTACGAGCAAGCTCCGCCATTCCGCTTGGGTAAACTCGCTCCTAAGCTTATATTTATATATTTGCCCTATTTATTGTGCTTGCTCGTTTGCCTGTGTTAGTGTGCATCCACGGTTTTTGCACTAATTCTTGCTCGCACACACACACACACACACATGGCTAAAGATAAGGATAAGGGGAAGGGAATTATGCGGGAAGAGGAGCCGTCTCGAAAGAGACGAAAACAAACACGCCCCCCTTCCCGTACACGAGCACTTACACTTGGCCCTCCTCCGCCTGTTGTCCCCCCTGTGGACCCAATGTTGGGCCCGCACGGGTATATTTTTCGGAACCAGGAGCACAAAGATTTTTACCGAAGGCTTGATGCTCGAGGGCATCTATCCACTAAGTTCCCGCACGCACGTACACTTGTCGATCTCGGTGTCTTCACCGAGGTCGAATCACTTTTCGCTAACTTAGGATGGTTGGCCTTTCTTAATGCTCATGCAGTATCCTACCCGGCACTCACACTCGAATTCCTCTCCACACTTACTTGGGAGTCCGGGTCGATCATTAAATTCAGGGTGCGTAACCGTAGTGTCACCACGAATCTGAACACGATCAACGATATATTTGGTTTCCCCAATCTCGGGGACGATTCCATCCGACACTACGGGTACACGCCCGAGTTTGATGTCGATCAATTCTGGTTCCGCCTCACTTTGATCCGTGATTACCCCCGAGGAAGGGCCAAGGCCTCCTCCATCATTCATCCCGTGTTTCGTTTAGCCCACAGGACCATTTCATCTGCATTCTTTCCTAGGGACGAGTCTGGTACTGTGACTATCCCTGACCTTTTTATCCTTTGGGCCATGACTTTTCCTTATGTCCGGGATGATGATGGAGTCAGCTTCAGGGCCCCTACTGTCCCCATCCATGGCAGCGATTGGCTTGTTTACAAGCTACTCGAGATCAGCCGGGCCGGTAAGGGGAAGTTTTGTTGTGGGGGCATCATCATGATCATCTGCTCTCACGCCCAATTCAATATCACCATCCCCAATAATCTTCCAGCTGCCGCAGGACCCTCACATCTCGATATTGATGTCCTGCGGCACATCCACATGATCAAGCCCCGCTCGGATGGCCGCTTCATATTTCATTATGGCCACCCCCCAGCCCCTTACACCATCCTGCCCAACCCCGCTCGCATGACCCTTGCTCTCGTGGGAGATTGGACTTTTCCTCCTGATCCCGACTTCTTAGCTGGGTTGAATCTTCCTTTCCTTCCCGCAGGCGCCCGCAGATCACCGTCCCCTGCCGCCCACTTAGGCGAGCAGGATATCCCTGCGTCTGTGGGAGATTTAGGGGCTGGCCCGAGTCGTCCTGTTTCTGCTCCGGGACCGATCACGTCTGAGCACCTCTTTGCGGCCATTTCTGGCCTTGTCTCCTGTGCCGGCATGACCACTGCCGCCGGCACCTCTTCGACCTTACTTGGCGGCACCACCTCTGCCTCACGTCAGTCTACATCTTTTGGTCGCCGTCAGGTATCTGCCCGTCTGGGACTTGAGAGGGAGGTCGCTGCCCTTCGTGAGCTCGCCATGTCCTCTGCTTCCTCGGACCCATCGCCATCCTCCTTTCTTACTCACCCACGTTTCCTCGCACTTGAGAGGAACGTGGCCGCCATTCTCCGCCTTCTTACTCATATCCACGGACCACCCCCACCTTCACCATCCCCACCTTCACCACCCCAGCGATCTTCTCCTCCACCCACCCACACTTCCCCACATCCATCCCCCCTCACCACATTCTTCTCCTCCATCTTCACATCCCATCCCGGCATCCACTTCACCCCTCCCGACCACTTCCACCGCACTCACGCTACCTCCGTCATCCTCCGTCACTCCATACGTGTGCCAGAGGAAATTACCGATACGCTCCAGATCCCTCCCACCACCTCCCACTACCGTCACCACCACATCTACTTCCTCCATTTCTATTCCTCTCACCACTGCCCTGATCGCCTTCCTACCACCACCACCCACCACCACCGACACTCCTCCCATTGTTCACACCACCCCTGCCCCTATACCTTCACCTCATTCCCCACTTCTCAGCACACCGCCAGCCTCCCCCGACCACCCATCCCCACCCTCTTCCGAGGAGGACGAGGACTCACCTTCTACTGCTTTCTGATTTCCCCTCTTTTGTTTTTGACTCCCCCTTGCATATCTCTGCACTTCCTCGATCACATCATTTCGCTAGCACTTTCTGGTCTAGCTTGGGGGACGTCTGTTTTGGTGTGCTGTCGTGTTTTGTTTGTTTTTCTCATTTTTGTGTGTGTGCTTGTTTTTCACTTTTTGAGTGTCGTGTCGTGTGATTTTATTTTTATTTTCGTATTGTTTGATTTTGATTTTGATCTTTCTTTCTTTTTCAGTTTCATCTATGTGTTTTCCTCGTTTTCATTTCTTTTTGTGTCAGTGCGTATTTCCCCCCCATTTTCATTGCCCTCCCGTACTCACTCATATTGCATTGAGGGCAATGCAAACTTCAGCTTGGGGGAGTCGCACTGTGTGCGTCATTTGAGTCCTTCTTTTCGTTCATTTGAGTCGTTTTTCCCCGTGTTTTTCTTTTTTTTCCCTTTTCTTCTTTTTTAGCTCTTTCTCCTAGAGATGAATCCTATGATGAATCGCCACGAAGTCACACACACACACCTAGCACTGCACCGATAATCACACTCACTAACCCTAGGATTTCGAGTCCTCTTGCATTTCACGCATCGTGTGTCCACTTAGCTTTTTGTGAGTCGTGTGTCGTGACTAGCATTTGGTGTGCTTCTGCTTTGTGATTTACTTTATATACTTGTCCAGGAATGACCCCTAGATTATCATGCCCCGATTTGAATATGCGGTATTTGTTTCCACTATATGCATGCTATATTTATATCGTATACTTCAATTCGCATGCGTCGGGATTCCACAACTAAGGACTAGGATAGCCCATTTACCCTAAGCTCTACTTAGCGAGAATAGTCTCCTTTGCCCAAGTGTTTAGATTTCGACTTCTTTTTTGTTTTACTTGGTGCAAATCCCCTCGTCGTGTACCGTTCTCCCATTTGGGAGAGTACACATGTGTATAGCCAAAAATCCAAAAATCCAAAAAAAAGGGAGAAAAGAAAAGAAAAACCCAAAAAGAAAAGAAAAAGATTGTATAGCCAAAAAGCCAAAAAAATATGCAAATACCCAAAACCCAAAAAAAAAATTCCCGTGTGAATATTTTCCTACTTGCCGAGAATAAAGGGAAGGCGAGAATTTGCACCGAGTGTTCTTCTCCACATCATCTCAACCCCCGTCGTTATCGAAAATACTTGGCTTAGGAACTATTTAGCTAGTATCTAAGCTATAGTGGCGTGATTTCCTTAACCCTAGTTGTGGAGTCCCCGATGCATGATACGCTTCTATTCCCACTCTTCTCATGCATGCTTGAGCTTATATTCGCCGCTTAATTCAATTCGGATCAATATTTTGGGTCATTTCTTGGAATTGTGTATATCGAGCCTCATAGCACATCGTAGAAAGCGTCACCATTTGCTAGCACACGACCACGCTCACTCGCGCTTCACTGCGTGGACCCACGACACTTATTTGGACTCGCTTTCCTAGGTTTAGTGGTGTGATTTGGCGTTTGCTTGCTTGGTGTGTCGTTTTTGATTTTGGTGGCTCTGATGGACGATCTAGGGCTTAGAGTTTTCTTTTTCTTTCTTCCTCTCTATTTTTCCCTTCCGAGCTCCTACTCTCGCTCGTCTTCCTCGAGGACGAGGAAGAGTTCAGCTTGGGGGATTTTGACGTGCGTTTATATTTCATATATTCACGCACGTTTTCTTTTGTGTTTCTTCGTGTTTTTCCGCCGTCTCTTATTCGTTTTCGTGTATTTTCCCGTTTTCTTTCACTTTTCTTTGTTTATCCATGATTGCAGGGGATTGACCATGTAGGGGACGTTTAACGATGATATCCCAAGTCCCCGGAGCAACGGGAGAAGTCACGCGTGATCCAGGGGGTCGAACGCCAAAGAATTCATCTTTCAGCCCCTCACCCGATCGGTTGGTCATCTCCAACCGATCGGGTGATGCACGCATGCACCAACTGGTCTCTACCGCAGCTCACAAAGAAGTCACCCGACCGGTTCGCAGACCGGTTCAGCGGGGGCTATTCTCTGTTTTCTCGAAGCAAAGCGCCAACCGATCGGGTGACTCTCACCCGATCGGTTCATCTGTAGCTGAAAAAGAAGAGCTGAAGACACGGACGTCGAACCGATCGATTCACCCGACTGCTTCAAGATCCAACCGGTCACTCAAGAACTCACCCGACCGGTTCATGTGATCGGGTGAAAACTCACCGTTTTCTGATATTAATTTGTAACGGATCAACCGATCGGTTGACTTGTCAACCGATCGGTTGATGCGACGGCATATATATAGAACCCCTAGGGTTCCAGAAACAAAAGCTGTTATTTTTTCTACTGTTTTATTTCCCTGTGACGGCTGTAATTGTTACTCTTTTGTAAGTTTTCAGATCTTTCTAAAATTTTAGTATTGTCTTTATTACTCCATTACTTCCGCATTGCAATTGTCTGATTATGATTCCAACGGTTAAATTTCATTTAGATCGCTTTTTCATGAATTTTTGTGAGTAGTTCCAAATCTGGGATTTTGGTGGAAACCCCTTCGGGGGCTCTTCCCGATGCGTCCATAGGGTTAGGAAATCGATAGGGAGTAGGAATCTAATGGTTACGCGGGGTGTTTCATTGTCATCGGCGGGAAAAAGACCGCCTTTGACCGTCGGGCCAAGGGGGAATAAACTTGGCGGTTGACTCCCTAGCCATAGCTCACACCCTTAGCGTAGACGTCGAATCCTAGCACACGGGAGCGGCAGGATGAGACGTTGGGAGTTATCGTTGCGAGCTTAGTGCTCCCGGGATCGATCAGTGTTTATGGACACGGGAGTGCCCACTGATCGAATCCGGGAAGTCCGGTGTATCATCCTGGGCACCGACCGGAATATCGGGCCCATGGGACGCCGGTACCACTTTCAGAGGCAACGTCTCACCATTAGACCCTAATCCCGATCGTTATCCATACCCGTAGGCCGCGTCGGCGAGAGTCTCTCGTCGGGTTGGAAACCAAAGTCCCGGGTTTTCTTTCTTGTTGTTTATACCCATTTATTTCCTTTCGTGACAACCATCCACCGATTCGGGCTAGCTCGCCCCTCGGGGTGATTTAGGTCCTACCTGACCCAAGCACAACCTCGCCTCCCTGAGTTCGATATTCCCGCACCCTACACTAACCGTGGAACTTGCGGTAAACGACACCGCGCCGCCGCGACTCTTACGGGCGCCCGGTCACATCACCCGATCGGTTGGAGATGACCAACCGACCGGGTGAGGGGCTGAAAGATGAATTCTTCGACGTTTGACCCCCTGGATCATGCGTGACTTCTCCCGTTGCTCCGGGGACTTGGGATATCATCGTTAAACGTCCCCTACGTGGTCAATCCCCTGCAATCATGGATAAACAAAGAAGAGTGAAAGAAAACGAGAAAATACAAGAAAACAAATAAAAGACGACGGTAAAACACGGAGAAACACAAAAGAAAACGTGCGTGAATATATGAAATATAAACGCACGTCAAAATCCCCCAAGCTGAACTCTTCCTCGTCCTCGAGGAAGACGAGTGAGAGTAGGAGCTCGGAAGGGAAAAATAGAGAGGAAGAAAGAAAAAGAAAACTCTAAATCCTAGATCGTCCATTAGAGCCACCAAAATCAAAAACGACACACCAAGCAAGCAAACGCCAAATCACACCACTAAACCTAGGAAAACGAGTCCAAATAAGTGTCGTTGGCCCACGCGGTGAAGCGCGAGTGAGTGTGGTCGTGTGCTAGCAAATGGTGTCGCTTTCTACAATGTGCTATGAGGCTCGATATACACAAATCCAAGACATGACCCAAATATCGATTCGAATTGAATTAAGCGGCGAATATAAGTTCAAGCATGCATGAGAAGAGTAAGAATAGAAGCGTATCATGCATCGGGGACTCCACAACTAGGGTTAAGGAAATCACGCCACTATAGCCTAGATACTAGCTAAAAAGTTCCTAAACCAAGTGTTTTCGATAACAATGGGGGTTGAGATGATGTGGAGTAGAACACTCGGTGCAAATTCTCGCCTTCCCTTTATTCTCGGTAAGTAGGAAAAAATATTCACACGGAAAATTTTTTTGGGTTTTGGGCATTTGTATTTTTTTTGGCTTTTTGGCAATACAAAATTTTTCTTTTCTTCTCTTTTTGGGTTTTTCTTTTCCTTTTTTTCTTTTTTTTTTGATTTTTGGGGTTTTGGCTATACACATGTGCACTCTCCCAAGTGGGAGAACGGTACACGACGAGGGGATTTGCACCAAGTAAAACAAAAAGAAGTCGAAATCTAAACACTCGGCAAAGGAAACCATTCTCGCTAAATAGAGCATAGGCCAAATGGGTTATCCTAGTCCTTAGTTGTGGAATCCCGACACATACGAATTGAAATATACGATATAAATATAGCATGCATATAGTAGAAACAAATACCGCATATTCAAATCGAAGCATGATAATCTAGGGGTCATTCCTGGACAGGTATATAAAGTAAAATCACAAAGCAGAAGCACACCAAATAGATAGGCACGACGCACGACTCACAAGAAAGCTAAGTGGACCCACAATGCGTGAAATGCAAGAGGACTCGAAATCCTAGGGTTAGTGAGTGTGATTATCGATGCAGTGCTAGGTGTGTGTGACTTTGTGGCGATTCATCATAGGATTCATCTCTAGGATAAAGAGCTAAAAAGAAGAAAGGAAAAAAATAAAAACACGATGAAAATGACACAAAAAACGAAAAAGAAGGACTCAAACGACGCACATAGTGCGACTCCCCCAAGCTGAAGTTTGCATTGCCCTCAATGCAATATGAGTGAGTACGGGAGGGCAATGAAAATGGGGGGAATACGCACTGACACAAAAAGAAATGAAAACGAGGAAAACACATAGATGAAACTGAAAAAGAAAGAAAGATCAAAATCAAAATCAAACAACATGAAAATAAAAATAAAACCACATGACACGACACTCAAAAAGTGAAAAACAAGCACACACACAGAAATAAGAAAAACAATAAAACACGACAGCACACCAAAATAGACGTCCCCCAAGCTAAACCAGACAGTGCTAACGAAATGATATGATCGATAAAGTGTAGAGATATGCAAGGGGGAGTCAAAAACAAACAAGGAGAAATCAGAAAGCAGGAGAAGGTGAGTCCTCGTCCTCCTCGGAAGAGGGTGTGGATGGGTGGTCGGGGGAGGCTGGGGGTGTCCGGAGAAGTGGGGAATGAGGTGCAGGAATAGGTGCGGCGGTGGTGTGAACAATGGGAGGAGTGTCGGTGGAGGTGGGTGGTGGTGGTAGGAAGGCGATCAAGGCGGTGGTGAGAGGAATAGAAATGGAGGAAGAAGATGCGGTGGTGACGGTAGTGGGAGTGTAACGCCCCGCTTCCCATAACGACGGAAGCGAGAGCGTTACTAAGGTCCGCTTGAACCGGAGCTGTGAAACTCGGGTTCATGAAGCGTCTGTGGTAAAACGCAAGGGCAGGTCCTTTGCACGCTTTTCAGAACAACCAGAATTATTCATACATTACAAGCCACATCCAGAAATAATAAGCGTCCGCACTCGAAATAAAACTACAAGCCTCAGCTGGGCCGAAATACAACAATAATAACATACACTCAACAATAATAGAAAACAACTACGGCAAGCAGCAACGGAATCGACCACTAGTTCTCCGCAGGGAGAGACTCGGCGTCTACAGCGAACTCCTGACTCTCCAAGTCAGGTGTCTCGTAAGGAACCTCCTGATACTCAAGCTCGGGATCTGACATACATCCAAAAACATGAATGTATGTCAGCAAGGGTCTGCAAAAAGGTGTTAGAACCCAAGGCAAGATATACAAATTTATACTGGATTTAAGAGTGAATTATAATTTGAACAAGATAACGATAAAAGTTGAAGCATGCTGATTTTAAAGTAAATACATCCTATCATGCGGTTCTAAACAATCTGACGAGTAAAGTAAAGCATGTCAATTTTACCGAGATAACAATTTCAAGTTGCAAGTTTCTTGTTAGTATTTCACGATAGTTAGCAAGTCATGTCTATAATAGGGTTCTCGCCTTTAGGACGTGATGAGTGAGTCGTTCTTCTCACGAGGGCTTACCGTGATTGGCGCTAACCCACCGCATACGGGTGGTGCCCTTGAAGAGAGTACCCATTCATACGCCTAGCAGCCGCTCAACCCTTACCCCACCCAAGATTTGTGCTGGAACACGAGCCAGCCTAATTCACGAATTACAAGCACGAATTTGTCAACTCACATGACATCACGAAAATCACGATTTCGCCTTCGAGGCGCACGATTTCACGATGTCTCAAGTTAATTATTTCAAGGCATGCAGCAATTAAATAACAAGACCAGTTATCTTTATACAACAATTTCTGTGGTTACGAAATTAACGAGCAACATTTACATACAAGAGACTAATTTAACATCCAATTCGTAAATTCACTATAAATTGCATACTTGCATGTTTTCGGTGATTTTGGGTTTGTCCCGACGGGTACTTCGTTACGGTATGTCCGGTTTTCTGTTTTAGTTAAACAAATCACTGAATTAGATATTTTGTGAAATACGTGCAATATCAAACTAACCCCTGAATTAAGTTCATCTAATTTAATCGGGTTCTCCAGTTAGTGTAACGTTCATATAGGGTTATACTAACATGGCACGCCCTATTTTATACTAGTATTTATTATACCAACATTATAAAATTCTAACATACTGAATTTATATAACACAACAAATCAACATGTAAAATAACACTACTAATGTTAATTAACTTACTATAGCTAATTACATGGGTTAACAGGGTAGTAAATATTCCTACCTACTGGCAGTAACTCAGACTACGAGTAGATATGATAACATCAAGGTATCCTTCCTATCTCTTCATTGTTTAACCAGGCTGACAATCGTTTTCTATTATTCTTTAAGAGGCTAACTTTCCAAAATGCACACTGCCACACTCTTATTCTTATTAAATGCTGACTCTTTCCATTACTGCCTTTTTCTTTCCTTCTTCTTTATCATTTCCCAGGCTATCTTTCGTTCTCTCTCCCACTTCATTCTGTTCTTTCTTTATTCCCCAATTTTTTTTCATCTTTCATTTGCAGCAAGAAATGAAATGGGGAAGGAGACTCACACACACGGCGCGCAAGAGGGAGGAGAACGGAGGGGCGGACGGCGGCGGGGTGCTCCGGCAGCGGCGGTGCGCGCAGGAGGCGCGGCGGCGGCGCGGGATCCGGCGGCGGCGGGCTGGCGATTCCGGCGGTCGGCGGCTCCGGCGCACGGGGGTGCGGTTTGGTGGTGTGGAGAGCTTGGAAGGAGGAGGGAATGGTTGATGGGTTTGGAAGATGAAGATCTAGGGTTTGGGTTTGGTTTGTAAAGATTCTGAAATTTCAATTTCAGATTTGGTTTGATTAGAGATCTGGATTTTTGTTTCTCCCCCTTGATTTCTGGTTTGATTTTGAATCTGAAATTGGTTTTGGGGATGGATTGGGAAGTATTGATTTGGGGCTGATTTTGTTGAACTTGGTTTGGATTCGGCTTTGCAGGGGTTGCAGGGAGAAGATGGGTTTGCAGGTTGTAATTCTCTTGCAGGTGGAGAGACGCTTCCCCTGCTGTTGAAATACAACAGTGAAGCTTGGGGAACAGCTTGATGATGGAGGAGCTGGAGGTGGGGGAGAAACTTTAATTCAGTGTTGGATCTGAACTACCCCAAACGGTGGGTATGAATATTGGGTTGATTAGCAACTTAATTAGGATTAAAGTTTAATCAATATTTAATTAGGGACAATTTAATTAGGGCAATTAATTAGTGTTAAAGTTAATTAGTCATGTCATGAAATTAAGAGTCATCCGAGACGCGCTCGCGTCGTCGCACAAAAGAACTCGCGCACAAAAAAAATACCCGGACGATCAAAACAAAATACTAGCACACTCAATAATAAACACGCGTAGTAAAATACCGGCCGTTACACTCTACCCACCTTAAGAAAAATTCCGCCCTCGGAATTCTTATCCGCTAAAGAGTAGGGAACAAATAAGGATAACGCTGTCACATCTCATCTTCCTGCTCCCAGGTAGACTCTCCTGGCGAGTTGCGACGCCACATCACTCTCACGAGATTGACAACCTTGTTCCTGAGCGCCTTCTGACGTCGATCTAGGATCTCCACAGGTTGCTGCTCATACGTCAGATCCGGTCGAACTGTAATCTCGGAGTAGTCCACAGCGTGAGAAGGGTCGCTGATATAACGACGCAGCTGGGACACATGAAAAACGTCATATACCCCCTCCAAGGACGGCGGTAGTGCTAGGCGATATGCTACCTCTCTAACTCGCTCTAGCACATCGAAAGGTCCAATAAATCTCGGACTAAGCTTACCTCTCTTCCCAAATCGGATCACTCCTCGATTCGGGGAGATCTTCAGGAAAACATGATCTCCCAGCTGAAACTCTAGAGGACGCCGTTTAGCATCAGCCCAATGCTTATAACGGTCTTGAGCAATCCGAAGCTTGTCCCTGATATCACGCACAACATCAACTGCTTCCACAATCATCTCTGGCCCCAAGAGCTCTCTATCACCGACGTCATCCCAACTCAGTGGCGATCGACATTTCCTCCCGTAGAGAGCAGCAAATGGCGCCATGCCAATGCTCGCCTGATAGCTGTTATTGTAGGAGAACTCCACCAGGTGCAGATGATCCTCCCACGAACCCTTGAGATCTAACATGCAAGCTCTCAACATATCCTCCAATATCTGGATAGTGTGCTTCGATTGTCCATCCGTCTGTGAGTGATACGCAATGCTGAACTTCAGACTGGTACCCAGATTGGTCTGTAGACTCTTCCAGAACTGAGATGTGAACCTCGTATCACGATCGGATACAATGCTCACGGGGACTCCATGTAAGCGCACGATCTCCTACACGATATAATTCATTTCACGACTAGTACTAGAAGGAAATCATTAAGGTATGAGTTGGGTCATTACCTCCATATACTTCCTTGCTAATATCTCCGTGGATTGCCCAACTCTGAAAGGTATAAAGTGCGCAGACTTGGTCAATCGATCAACGATAACCCAGATCGCGTCATTCTGTCTGGTGCTCCGAGGTAAGCCAGTCACGAAGTCCATCGTGATGTGCTGCCACTTCCACTCTGGAATCGGCAGAGGTTGTAGTAGTCCAGCAGTGCGATGATGCTCAGCCTTCACTTGCTGACACACGAGACACTTGGCAACGCTCCGTGCCACACTTCTCTTCATCCCATGCCACCAGAAATTCTAACGAAGGTCCTTGTACATCTTCGTACCTCCAGGATGAATAGAATAAGGCGAACTGTGAGCCTCATTCATCAATTCCTCTCTGACATCTCCTGCAGCAACGCAGACCCTACTACCATATCTCAAAGATCCATCCTCGTGAATCAGAAAATCTGTCCGAAGTCCTGCTTCGACTTGTTCTCTGATCTTCTTCAATTTAGCATCTCCATCTTGAGCAGTCTTGATCCGATCCACAATCGTCGATTGAATCTGCATGCTCATCAATGACGACGTGACTCCAGGTAGGACGGCTTCAACATCCATCTCTCGCAGATCTTGCTGCAATCTCCACTGAGCTGTAAGAATCATTACTTCAGGCATACGACTCAAGGCATCCGGAACGACATTCACCTTCCCTGGATGATACTGAAGATCGATGTCGTAGTCTGCCATCAATTCCAACCATCTGCGTTGTCTCATATTCAGCTCTTTCTGAGTGAATATATATTTCAAACTTTTGTGATCAGTGAAAATTTTCACTTTCTCACTCAGTAAGAAATGCCTCCAAATCTTCAAAGCAAAGATGACGGCAGCTAACTCCAAGTTGTGAGTCGGATAATTCTTCTCATGGATCTTCAACTGTCGAGAAGCATAAGCGACTACATGACCGTGCTGGTGTAGAACGCATCCAAGTCCCTTGCCTGATGCGTCGCAGAAGATCTCGAAGCCTCCGCTTCGGTCCGGAATAGCTAAAACTGGTGCAGATGTCAGCCTCTCTCTCAAAGTAGAAAGAGCTTGCTCATAAGAGTCTGACCAACTGAACTTAACATCCTTCCTCGTCAATCTTGTCATCGGCTCAGCTATCCTCGAGAAATCCTTGATAAATCTGCGGTAGTAACCGGCCAATCCGAGAAAACTCTTGATGTCCGATGCCGATCGAGGTGTAGGCCATTCACTGACTGCTCTGACCTTCTCTGGATCCACTGAGATGCCAGCTCCTGATACTACATGCCCAAGAAATGCAACTCTGTCCAGCCAGAATTCGCATTTGCTATATTTGGCATACAGTCTATGGTGACGGAGCGTCTCCAATACCATCTTCAAGTGCTCTGCATGCTCCTCCTCGCTCCTCGAGTACACCAGGATGTCATCTATAAAGATCACCACGAAATTGTCGAGGAAGTCGTAAAAGATAAGGTTCATGAGGTTCATGAACACGGCAGGAGCGTTGGTCACACCGAACGGCTTGACAACGAACTCATAATGTCCGTACTTAGTACGAAAATTTGTCTTGGGCACGTCTTCCTTCTTGACTCTGACTTGATGATATCCGCTCCGGAGGTCCAACTTCGAAAATACTCTCGATCCACCAAGCTGATCGAAAATATCATCAATACGGGATAGCGGGTATTTGTTCTTCACTGTGACATTGTTCAGCTCCTGATAATCCACACACATCCTCCTCGAGCCATCCTTCTTCTTCACCAGTAAAACAGGTGCACCCCAGGGAGATATGCTGGGATGAATGAAACCCTTCTGAATTAGCTCATCCAACTGCTTCCTCAACTCTTCCAACTCTGCAGGAGCCATACGGTAAGGCGCCTTCGAAATTGGTTGAGCTCCTGGCATAAGATCAATGCTGAACTCCAATGCTCGGTCAGGCGGCAATCCAGAAATGTCTTCAGGGAAGATGTCTTCAAAATCTCTCACTACTGCAGGCTTCTCCGGCTCAGCTATCATGGATGTAATAGTAAGTCTGCACGGCTGGGCTCGAAACTTGACAGGTCCAAGCGAACGTCCTCCGCTGACAAACTCGAACACTGGGTGGTCAGGAATTTCGAATACCACTTTCTTCCGGCGACAGTCGATCATGGCATAAAAATCTCCTAACCAGTCAATGCCGAGAATAGCATCAAAGTTGGGTAGGTCGTGGACGATGAAGTCAGCATATAACTCGTGTCCACTAACTACCAACGGACATGGTCTACATCCCAGTGCAACCTTCACTAAACCGTTCCCAGTTGTAATATTCCAACACTTGGGAAGTGTATAGGTGGGTATCGAGTGTTCGACTACGAACTTCCGAGATAGGAGGCACATGGAAGCTCCAGAGTCGAACAGGGTCAAGGCCGGGTGAGATGAAACTAAGATGACGCCTAAGGATAACATGCAACTAGATTAACATGGATATAACTAATCAAACACAAATGCATAAATAAGGAAGACTAGTCTATGGGTTACCTGCAATCACGTCGTCCTCAGCTTCAGCCTCAACGGCTGTCATATTGAAAGCTCGGCGCTTCGGCGGATTGGCCTGCTGAAAGGCCCGATCCTGTGGAACTAAAGGTGGTCCACGCTGTCCAGGTACCGGTACGGTCCTCTGGACGGGTCCAGGTGGTCGAGAACCGTGGGTGCAATCCTTCGCAGCATGAGTAGGCGATCCACAGATCAAACACTGATTCAGCATCCTCCTACAGTCTTTCTTCACATGACCGAGCTTGCCGCAGAAATGGCAAACCAACTCAGCTCGGTTGGGGATAGGTGCAGCTGGCCTTTTGAACTGTGTGGTCTGAACAGGACGAAAGCCGGGCCTAGGTGCACTCCTCTGTGGCTCCATCGGGCGCTTGCCCGCCTGGCGTGCCCGCTTCTGGTAAACTACCTGCTCGCGCTGCTTCGCAGCCACTAGGACTTGCTCATGAGTAGTAAAGGTGTGCCTGGACAATATCTCCTGTATGTCCAGGTCTAAGCCCTGCAGAAAGCGGTGTGCACAGTCCTCCTCGTCTGCTACCAGTGTAGTGGCGAATCGACTCAGCATGGTAAATTCGGCCTCATACTCATCGACTGTCCTGGTGCCCTGCTCCAGGTTGATGAAGCGTTGCTGCATCTCCCTCTTTGCAGACTTCGGGAAGTACTGGGCGTCAAACCTCTGACGAAAAGTAGCCCAAAGAATCGGCTTGATCAGCCTAGCCTCTTCAGCATCCCACCAATGACGTGCATTGTCTGTCAGCTGCTGCTTGGCGATGTCTACCCAATCGTTCGGGTTGATTCGGGCAAGACCCAAGTTATCCGTAGTCTTGCGAAGCCATTCCTCGGCCGCTAGTGGGCCCTCTCGTCCAGAGAAGCTCGTCGGATGCATCTCCTTGAACTGCTTGGCTCCAGGCTCATAGCGAGGCGGTGGAGCAACTGGTGCAGCCTGACGTCCCTGCTGGACCAAGTGGTGCTGAACTTAAAGCATTTCCCTCATAACACCAAGCATCTGGCGGATGTCGTCACTTCCGCCTCCAGCAGCTCCGGGTCCATTTTGGGTGTTTCGTCCCTCAGCCATTCTGAGATAGGAAAACCCAAGTTAATCTCGCGTATGTGATCTTCTAGATGTTTGGCCGATGAAAATATTATCATTGTTCTGAATTCGCAAATGCAAAGAGACGGACCTGCGTGGGCCACCACTAAAACCTGTAACGCCCCGCTTCCCATAACGACGGAAGCGAGAGCGTTACTGAGGTCCGCTTGAACCGGAGCTGTGAAACTCGGGTTCATGAAGCGTCTGTGGTAAAATGCAAGGGCAGGTCCTTTGCACGCTTTTCAGAACAACCAGAATTATTCATACATTACAAGCCACATCCAGAAATAATAAGCGTCCGCACTCGAAATAAAACTACAAGCCTCAGCTGGGCTGAAATACAACAATAATAACATACACTCAACAATAATAGAAAACAACTACGGCAAGCAGCAACGGAATCGACCACTAGTTCTCCGCAGGGAGAGACTCGGCGTCTACAGCGAACTCCTGACTCTCCAAGTCAGGTGTCTCGTAAGGAACCTCCTGATACTCAAGCTCGGGATCTGACATACATCCAAAAACATGAATGTATGTCAGCAAGGGTCTGCAAAAAGGTGTTAGAACCCAAGGCAAGATATACAAATTTATACTGGATTTAAGAGTGAATTATAATTTGAACAAGATAACGATAAAAGTTGAAGCATGCTGATTTTAAAGTAAATACATCCTATCATGCGGTTCTAAACAATCTGACGAGTAAAGTAAAGCATGTCAATTTTACCGAGATAACAATTTCAAGTTGCAAGTTTCTTGTTAGTATTTCACGATAGTTAGCAAGTCATGTCTATAATAGGGTTCTCTCCTTTAGGACATGATGAGTGAGTCGTTCTTCTCACGGGGGCTTACCGTGATTGGCGCTAACCCACCGCATACGGGTGGTGCCCTTGAAGAGAGTACCCGTTCATACGCCTAGCAGCCGCTCAACCCTTACCCCACCCAAGATTTGTGCTGGAACACGAGCAAGCCTAATTCACGAATTACAAGCACGAATTTGTCAACTCACATGACATCACGAAAATCACGATTTCGCCTTCGAGGCGCACGATTTCACGATGTCTCAAGTTAATTATTTCAAGGCATGCAGCAATTAAATAACAAGACCAGTTATCTTTATACAACAATTTCCGTGGTTACGAAATTAACGAGCAACATTTACATACAAGAGACTAATTTAACATCCAATTCGTAAATTCACTATAAATTGTATACTTGCCTGTTTTCGGTGATTTTGGGTTTGTCCCGATGGGTACTTCGTTATGGTATGTCCGGTTTTCTGTTTTAGTTAAACAAATCACTGAATTAGATATTTTGTGAAATACGTGCAATATCAAACTAACCCCTGAATTAAGTTCATCTAATTTAATCGGGTTCTCCAGTTAGTGTAACGTTCATATAGGGTTATACTAACATGGCACGCCCTATTTTATACTAGTATTTATTATACCAACATTATAAAATTCTAACATACTGAATTTATATAACACAACAAATCAACATGTAAAATAACACTACTAATGTTAATTAACTTACTATAGCTAATTACATGGGTTAACAGGGTAGTAAATATTCCTACCTACTGGCAGTAACTCAGACTACGAGTAGATATGATAACATCAAGGTATCCTTCCTATCTCTTCATTGTTTAACCAGGCTGACAATCATTTTCTATTATTCTTTAAGAGGCTAACTTTCCAAAATGCACACTGCCACACTCTTATTCTTATTAAATGCTGACTCTTTCCATTACTGCCTTTTTCTTTCCTTCTTCTTTATCATTTCCCAGGCTATCTTTCGTTCTCTCTCCCACTTCATTCTGTTCTTTCTTTATTCCCCTATTTTTTTTTCTTCTTTCATTTGCAGCAAGAAATGAAATGGGGAAGGAGACTCACACACACGGCGCGCAAGAGGGAGGAGAACGGAGGGGTGGACGGCGGCGGGGTGCTCCGGCAGCGGCGGTGCGCGCAGGAGGCGCGGCGGCGGCGCGGGATCCGGCGGCGGCGGGCTGGCGATTCCGGCGGTCGGCGGCTCCGGCGCACGGGGCTGCGGTTTGGTGGTGTGGAGAGCTTGGAAGGAGGAGGGAATGGTTGATGGGTTTGGAAGATGAAGATCTAGGGTTTGGGTTTGGGTTTGGTTTGTAAAGATTCTAAAATTTCAATTTCAGATTTGGTTTGATTAGAGATCTGGATTTTTGTTTCTCCCCCTTGATTTCTGGTTTGATTTTGAATCTGAAATTGGTTTTGGGGATGGATTGGGAAGTATTGATTTGGGGCTGATTTTGTTGAACTTGGTTTGGATTCGGCTTTGCAGGGGTTGCAGGGAGAAGATGGGTTTGCAGGTTGTAATTCTCTTGCAGGTGGAGAGACGCTTCCCCTGCTGTTGAAATACAACAGTGAAGCTTGGGGAACAGCTTGATGATGGAGGAGCTGGAGGTGGGGGAGAAACTTTAATTCAGTGTTGGATCTAAACTACCCCAAACGGTGGGTATGAATATTGGGTTGATTAGCAACTTAATTAGGATTAAAGTTTAATCAATATTTAATTAGGGACAATTTAATTAGGGCAATTAATTAGTGTTAAAGTTAATTAGTCATGTCATGAAATTAAGAGTCATCCGAGACGTGCTCGCGTCGTCGCACAAAAGAACTCGCGCACAAAAAAATACCCGGACGATCAAAACAAAATACTGGCACACTCAATAATAAACACGCGTAGAAAAATACCGGCCGTTACAGGGAGGTGGTGGGAGGGATCTGGAGCGCACCGGCAATTTCCTCCGGTGCACGTATGGAGTGACGGAGGAGGAGGGAGGAGATAGCGTGGGTGCGGAGGAAGTGGTCGGGAGGGGTGAAGTGGATGCCGGGATGGGATTAGAAGAGGGAGGAGAAGAATGTGGTGAGGGTGGTGATGGATGTGGGGATGTGTGGGAGGGTGGAGGAGAAGATCGCCGGGGTGGTGAAGGTGGAGGTGGTGAAGGTGGAGGTGGTCCGTGGATATGAGTGAGAAGGCAAAGAATGGCGGCCACGTTCCTCTCAAGTGCGAGGAAACGTGGGTGAGTAAGAAAGGAGGATGGTGATGGGTCCGAGGAGGCAGAGGACATGGCGAGCTCACGAAGGGCAGCGACCTCCCTCTCAAGGCCTAGACGGGCAGATACCTGACGGCGACCAAAAGATGTAGACTGACGTAAGGCAGAGGTGGTGCCGCCAGGTAAGGTCGAAGAGGTGCCGGCGGCAGTGGTCATGCCGGCACAGGAGACAAGGCCAGAAATGGCCGCAAGGAGGTGCTCAGACGTGATCGGTCCCGGAACAGAAACATTACGACTCGGGCCAGCCTTTAAATCTCCCCCAGACGCAGGGATATCCTGCTCGCCTAAGTGGGCGGCAGGGGATGGTGGTCTGCATGCGTCTGCGGGAAGGAAAGGAAGATTCAACCCCGCTAAGAAGTTGGGATCAGGAGGGAAGGTCCAATCTCCCACAAGAGCAATGGTCATGCGAGCGGGGTTGGGCAGAATGGTGTAAGGGGCTGGGGGTGGCCCTAATTAAAGATGAAGCGGCCATTTGAGTGGGGTCTAATCATGTGGATGTACCGCATGACATCAATATCAAGCTGTGAGGGTCCTGCGGTAGCTGGAAGATTATTGGGGATGGTAATATTGAATTGGGCGTGAGAGCAGATGATCGTGATGATGCCCCCACAACAAAACTTCCCCTTACCGGCCCGGCTGATCTCGAGTAGCTTGTAAACAAGCCAATCGCTGCCATGGATGGGGACGGTAGGGGCCCTGAAGCTAATTCCATCATCATCCCGGACATAAGGGAAAGTCATGGCCCAAAGGATAAAAAGGTCAGGGATAGTCATGGTGCCGGACTCGTCCCTAGGGAAAAATGCAGATGAAATGATCCTGTGGGCTAATCGAAACACGGGATGAATGATGGAGGAGGCCTTGGCCCTACCTCGGGGGTAATCACGGATCATTGTGAGGCGGAACCAGAATTGATCGACATCAAACTCCGGCGTGTACCCGTAGTGTCGGATGGAATCATCCCCAAGATTGGGGAAACCAAATATATCGTTGATTGTGTTCAGATTTGTGGTGACACTACGGTTACGCACCCTGAATTTAATGATCGACCCGGACTCCCAAACAAGTGTGGAGAGAAATTCAAGGGTGAGTGCCGGGTAGGATATTGCAGATGCATTAAGAAAGGCCAACCATCCTAAGTTAGCGAAAAGATATTCGACCTCAGTGAACACACCGAGATCGATCAGTGTTTGTGTGTGCGGGAACTTAGTGGATAGATGCCCTCGAGCATCGAGCTTACGGATAAAATCCTTGTGCTCCTGGTTCCGAAAGATATACCCATGCGGGCCCAACATTGGGTCCACATGGGGGATAATAGGCGGGGGAGGGCCAAGTGTAAGTGCTCTTGTACGGGAAGGGGGGCGTGTTTATTTTCGTCTCTTTCGAGACGGCTCCTCCTCCCGCATAATTCCCTTACCCTTGTCCTTATCCTTAGCCATGTGTGAGTGTGCGTGTATGAATGAGTGCAAAAAAACAGTGGATGCACACTAACACAAGCAAACGAGCAAGCACAATATATAAATATAAGCTTAGGAGCGTGTGTACCCAAGCGGAATGGCGGAGCTTGCTCGTAGATGTCCCCACACTGTGCAACGAGAGTAGGGTGGAGCCACGGTGATCTCTTCCGGCAAGAATTTTCGAAATGGGGTTGTTTTGGGGGAATTAGGTCAGAAATTTGAGGTGAAAGGAGAGAGGGTGTAGATGATGGAGGGATTGATGGAGGAGGTGGAGAGAGGGAGTAATGGAGGAGTAGAGGACGTGGGGGAGTGAGAATCGGTCGTTGGGGAGGAGAGGAAGGCGAAACGACGGCGATTTTGGCGATCGGGCGAGGATGAAAACGAGCGGGTGTCGGGGGGTTTATATAGGGTTTTAAGTCGAACCGATCGGGTGACTTGTCACCCGATCGGTTGACGGTTAGGTCGAAATTCTTGCCGAAGAAATGCTACAGGCGAACCGGTCGGTTGACTTGTCAACCGATCGGTTGGCCGCTCCACTCATTTTCCCGAGAACTTAGGGCTGCTCACCCGGTCGCATCAACCGATCGCGCTCGAACTCAACCGATCGGTTGATATTCCCCAAAAATTTCCGAGAGTTCTCCCCAGCTCACCCGGTCTGTCACCCGGTCTCCTCATTCTTCAACCGATCGGTTCATTTGGGGACAGTTCTCGGCTTGTATCTGATACATCCCAACCGATCGGGTGAGTTGTCACCCGATCGGTTGGGGCTTTGTTTCCTGCAAAGACCAACAGATTTGTCTAAGTCCCCGAACGGATGTTCTCGCGGCTGATTTTATTTATAAAAATAGATAAAATAAGGTAAAAATAATGCTAAAAAGTAGGTAAAAAGTTTAGAACATGGGTTGCCTCCCATGAAGCGCACTTGTTTAACGTCGTTGGCTTGACGCCCGCAGCGGATGTTCACGGTGGTTGATACGGGTGATGCCCGAAGTTCGGCATCTCTTCCTCATTGGAGCTGAAGGCCTTTGGAGTAGTCAGGGGATGGAGAAATATTTGCTCGACTACCCTCCCCTTGTTCTTGGGATCGGGGGCTTCTCTTTCGTGTTGGCGCTTCCCGCCATCTTCTTCAGGATCCGGACCTCGTCTTTAGTGAGGTCCATGGGCTCTTTCCCCGTTCTCCTCGCAGGAGGAGTTTTGGGGAACCCGAAAGGGGTCGTTCTTGCTGCACTCGCTTTTCCAGCAGCTTCTTTGTTCTTGGGGCCGTCTCCATCTTCTGAATCCCCCAAGTTATCGGGGGGGTTTCTTAAGAGAATCTCCCAGGAGCTCTCTTCAGCAGCTTTTTCCTCTTCTACCTCCAGCAAATTGCACTGAGGGTCATCTAGGGGATCGGGGTACTTCATGGATAACCCCAGATCAAACTCAACTTTTTCTCCGCTGACGTTTAAAGAGAGTTTTTCATTCTTCACATCTATTAAAACGCCAGCAGTGGCCATGAAAGGCCGTCCCAGGATGATGGGGGTGTGTGCGTCTTCAGGCATGTCCATGACTACAAAGTCCACTGGCACATGCACCCCTCTTACATTAACGGGGAGGTCATCCACAATTCCCACCGGATATTTGACCGACCGGTCAGCTAGTTGTAGGGTCATACCGGTGGGCTCCAAATCACCCATTTCTATCCTTCTATACATCGACAAGGGCATCAAACTTACACTCGCTCCGAGATCGACGAGTGCACGATCAATCTTTACTGCCCCGATCGTGCAAGGAATTGAGAAGCTCCCCGGGTCCTTGAGTTTCGGCGGATTTGCCCTCTGGATGAGAGCGCTACATTCTTCCGTCAACACTACTTTCTCCTTTCTAGACCCTCTCGTCACCAAATCTTTCAGGAATTTTGCATAGCAGGGGATTGTTTCGATTGCTTCTAGGAAGGGGATTTGCAGGCTCAGGTCCTTTACCATGGCGAAGAACTTGCCATATTTCTCATCAATTTTGGCCTGAGCTAACCGTTGTGGAAATGGCACAACGGGTTTGAACACTTTCGGGCTCCCTTCCTCCTTCCTCTTCTTCTCTTCTTCAGAGACTCCCTCCGGAGTCATAGGATTTGATGACGAAGCACCGGCGTCGTTTGATTTTTCGATCGGTCTCTCAACGACCAATGGTGCTTCTGGTTTGCTAGGGGACACTCTAGTAGGAATTTGTGTCCCGCTTCTCAGAACGATAGCAGACACATTTGCGTGCTCGTGCACGAGTGCCGATGTTTGGGTTGCTCCCCTCGGGTTCACCTCCGGTTGTGGCGTCAATTGGTTTTGTGACCTTGAAAGGTTCGCCACTTGTAACCCCAGCTGGGTTACTTGGTCCGTGAGGGTCCGCTGACCCATTTCCAGCTTTTGATTGATCTTCTCCTGGTTGGTAATATATTGAGTCAAGAGAGACTCAACCGGAGAGATGGCCCTCTGTTGGCCATACTGCTGCTGCTGCTGGATTGGCTGCTGATTCCTGGGGGCATAAAATTGTTGCTGAGGTTGTTGCTGAAATGGTTGCTGCTGAAATGGTTGCTGTGGCCTAGCCGGCTGATAAGTTTGTTGCTACGGCTGCTGAGGCGGTGAGGGCTGAAATGGTGGCCGGTAACTGAAGTTTGGGTGGTTCCGGTTGTTTGGAGAGTAGGCCGGTTTGGAATTGGTCCTTGGCGGATACGGCGCATTTCCCGTGGGGTTGTAAAATAGTGCGCTCGCCTGATCCAACGGTGGTGAGATGTCCCCACCGTCGAATTCCCCAAAGAATTCGGACTCTACCGCTGAAATTTGCTGTGTACCGGCCCCACCGGCTCCTACCATTAGTGCAGAGATCTGGGTCGAAAGCAAGTCAAACTTGCTTGAAAGTTTGTCGACGTCCTCGACTCTGTGTATACCCCCGGATCTTGGTGTGGCTCTCTCGTCACACCACCGCTCATTGTTGGATGCCATATTTTCAAGAATATGCCCGGCATTTTCCTCGCTTCTAGACATGAAGGAACCCCCAGCCGCGGCGTCCATAGAAGATTTCAGGTCATCCCTCAACCCATTGTAGAACAGATTAATAATCTGCCACTTCGGAAGCTCATGGTGAGGGCATCTTCTTTGCATTTCCTTATATCTCGTCCAAGCTTCATGCAAGGACTCGTGGCTGGCCTGGGAGAAGGAGGAGATCTCACTCCTCAACTTCATGGTCTTCCCCGGAGGAAAGAACTTCGTCAGAAAAGCGTTGGAGAGCTTCTCCCAGGTGTTGAAAGTGTTGGGGTCCTTCCCTCTAAGCCATTGCTTGGCTTTGTCTCGCAAAGAGAAGGGGAACAGCTTCAGACGGATAGCCTCTGTCGTGACACCAATAATCCGGAAGGTGTCACATTTCTCCAAGAATGAGTCTAGGTGCTCGATCGGGCTCTCCATGGGTGCACCCACAAACTGGTCCTGCTGGATCCATGTCACTAAAGACGGCTTCAGCTCAAAGCTTTGGGCCGCAATAGCTGGAGAACGGATGGCGGAAGTCGACTCGATGGATGGCATCGAGTACTCCAACAGAGACTTGTGAGGTGGGGTGTTCTCCTCCATGGATTCGGGATCTTCCCTTCTTCGCTTCTCGGCGGCCAAACGCCTAAGGGTGGCGTTAATCTCTGGATCGAGGGGAATCAAGTCGTCAAGACTTCTTGAACTCCTGCGCATGAAAAACAACAAACACCCGTGAAGCGACAAGTGGGAAAGAAACAGATAAAATAAGAAATAAAAATAAGAAAAAGAAAAAAAAAGAAAAAGGAGAATGCGAAAATTATCGCGAGGTATGGATGTGAGCTAGACACGAGGGTTCAAGAGATCCTAAAATAACAAGCACGTTGCCTCCCCGGCAACGGCGCCATAAACTTGACCAGCGCCCCCGCTTGTTTGCGGTGTGGGCGCGGTGTCGTTTACCGCAAGTGCACGGTTAGTGTAGGGTGCGGGAATATCGAACTCAGGGAGGCGAGGTTGTGCTTAGGTCAGGTAGGACCTAAATCACCCCGGGGGCGAGCTAGCCCGAATCGGTAGATGGTTGTCACGAAAGGAAATAAAGGGTATGAACAATAAGAAAGAAAACCCGGGACTTTGGTTTCCAACCCGACGAGAGACTCTCGCCGATACGGCCTACGGGTATGGATAGCGATCGGGATTAGGGTCTAATGGTGAGACGTTGCCTCTGAAAGTGGTACGGCGTTCCATGGGCCCGATATTCCGGTCGGTGCCCAGGATGATACACCGGACTTCCCGGATTCGATCAGTGGGCACTCCCGTGTCCATTAACACTGATCGATCCCGAGAGCACTAAGCCCGCAACGATAACTCCCAACGTCTCATCCTGCCGCTCCCGCGTGCTAGGATTCGATGTCTACGCTATGGGTGTGAGCTATGGCTAGGGAGTCAACCGCCATGTTTATTCCCCCTTGGCCCAACGGTCAAAGGCGGTCTTTTTCCCGCCGATGACAATGAAACACCCAGCGTAACCGTTAGATTCCCAATCCCTATCGATTTCCTAACCCTATGGACGCATCGGGAAGAGCCCCCGAAGGGGTTTCCACCAAAATCCCAGATTTGGGAACTACTCACAAAAATCCATGAAAAAGCGATCTAAATAAAAATTAACCGTTGGAATCATAATCGGACAATTGCAATGTGGAAGTAATAGAGTAGATAAGACAATACTAAAATTTGAGAAAGATCTGAAAACTTACAAAAGAGTAACAATTACAGCCGTCACAAAGTGAGGAAACAGTAAAAAACTAGCAGCTCCCGTTTCTGGAACCCTAGGGGTTCTATTTATAGACTCTCACATCACCCGATCGGTTGACAAGTCAACCGATCGGTTGATGCGTTACAAAATAATAACAGAAAACGACGAGCTTTCACCCGATCACATGAACCGGTCGGGTGAGTTCTTGAGTGACCGGTTGGATCTTGGAGCCGTCGGGTGAATCGATCGGTTTGGTGCCCGTGTCTTCAGCTCTTCATCTTCAGCTACAGATGAACCGATCGGGTGAGAGTCACCCGATCGGTTGGCATTTTGCTTGAGAAAACAGAGAACATGCCCCCGCCGAACCGGTCTGCGAACCGGTCGGGTGACTTCCTTATGAGCTGCGACAGAGACCGGGTGGTGCACGCGTGCATCACCCGATCGGTTGGAGATGACCAACCGACCGGGTGAGGGGCTGAAAGATGAATTCTTCGATGTTTGACCCCCTGGATCACGCGTGAATTCTCCCGTTGCTCCGGGGACTTGGGATATCATCGTTAAACGTCCCCTACGTGGTCAATCCCCTGCAATCATGGATAAACAAAGAAAAGTGAAAGAAAATGAGAAAATACAAGAAAACGAATAAAAGACGGCGGAAAAACACGGAGAAACACAAAAGAAAACGTGCATGAATATATGAAATATAAACGCACGTCACTTACTACTCATAATCGAGATCTTATCTAGATACATAAGGACCTAACTATAAGTCTATGGATATTATCTAAGTATATTAATACGAACGATTTTATACTTAGGATGATAGGTACCATATACAGTATGAACAAGACGTATACTTAGGATAAATTGCCTTATGGGCATATATCCTCCTACAAGGACGACCTCCTCAAGGTCATCTTCCTAACTGTACACCTCCTCGAGAAGATCTCTGTGGAGCAAGGCTGAGGTCGACTCCTTTAGCCACGCATCAAGGGGTCTACCCTATGGCAGCTCCGCTTCCATAAACTCATTTTGTAATCTTTGGCGATCCTCTCTCCAGGCTGTTACAAGCATGAACCATCTAGGTTCATCCAACTGTGTAACGATAGGGCGTATTTAATGTGGAAGTCTATATGCATCTTCCCTTATCTGCTCGCAACGCAATCTAAGGATTCCATTGTGCCAAGGAATCTACGATCCTCATAATTATCTTACGTGGCATAACCCTCATCGAGGCTTTATATAAGCAGTAGGACACCTCCATCGCTAGGTATGTGAAACCTTACACTGAATCTCACGGCCTGACTCTGGCCTTGGCTCAATTCTAATGGCTATCTCATATGCATCTACACACACGAGCTATCTTATGCCCATCACCTCCTTTCCACCACCAGCACTTGATTTAGGCATCCATGAGTAATCGGGAGGGGGGTCCACTCCCCGACCCAGGGGTTCTTCCCCGGTCCTTTGATGTTTTTCCTCTCTCTTTCAGGTACCAGTGAAGGAGGCCACTCTAAGAATACCTTGCTCATGCTCTTTGTTACTAGAATACTCATCCTGACGTCAGATTCCATGCCCCAGTGACCGGAGCCTGGCTTAACAAGATTCTAGGCATCAACAGTTCGCGCTAGAGGAAGGTCACCTTGTGACAACGATTATTGCATAGGCTCTCAATCTAGCATCTTCTTCAACATCTCAATCCAACGTCTTTGACAACATCATCTTTGTCATCTCTTACGATGAAGGGGAGGCTCTTGTGCACCATGTTGGTCTTACCTCAGTGACCCAACAATGCATCCAACACCAATACTTAGCATTAGGCTCAAGCCATGTTAAGATTCAAATGACAAGCCCAGACTGTGGCATCTACGGGCACATGTAAAAGATTACACATGCTTCCATGTATAAGAGGTCGTCAAGTAATAAAGTTCTGGTGAGTCCAGGGTCGAACACATGAACAAGTCGATTGCAATGTCACAAGCTTAGTTGATCAAAGAAAGGAGACGGTGATGGTACAAACAACTCAATAGTGGGATAATAATGGAGAATGGGTGGTCAAACTATCAACTACTCCGTATTAGTTAGGTATGGAGACTCAAATAGTTGATTATAATAACAAGGAGGAGTTGCATGGGTTGTGGGTTCACTAGGGTCGTTGTCAATCATGGTTCTAATGCCCCAAATATGACTCAATCATGGATTATTTTTTGGGCTTGCATGATCAAAAAATGCCCTCGTGTGATGAAGCCCAGTGTGCTTGTGACTCGATTGCGAATCCCTCTCGGTCTTGCGCAATTAGAACGGTCACGCTCAATAGACCTAATCACTCATATGTGGGTCTCTCTTGGGCCAAATAGGAAGATACCCTCTCAGGAGAATGCTCATGGAGGTCATGGGCATCACTCACGTCATTTGTTTCATGATATAAGGTCAATGCCCCTCTCGGGGTCATATTACAACCAAACACTCCCTTTTGGTTATATTCGGATGGAAATATTGGTAGAAGCCTTAGATGCATGTGATGAACCTGATGACATGTAAATTGTGATGCTCACATCACGGATTTCATGGAAATAGGGTTAGATCCCCTCTCGGGTCTTAATACATCCAAATACCCTATCTCTAGCAATATTCGAATGGAAATATGTGTAGAAATAAGATATGCAAGAAATACTAACAATATATATGCCAGGGATAATCAAAATACTAAATAACAACCCATAGCCAACCACAACCTAACACATCACAATATTAGCCAAGCATGATAAAAAAGGAGCAATCTTTCATTTAAAAAAGCTTCCAATCACAAATACAAAACTAATACAAGAAAGTACATAAGAGGGGGAGGAGATTTATCTCTAAATCACTCAAAGGTGGTGCCTTTGGCCCTCCAAATGTGCTCCTCCAAGCTCTTTGCCCCTTTCATGTCATCCAAAACCTTAGAAATTCGAGTGACGAAGAAAAAATGCGGGTTAGGGTATCAAAACGCCTTAAAATATCCTTCAAATCATGAAATGGGCATATACTGCAGCAAGCGGTTCGGGGTTTTGCACCTGAACCTGCAGATGGATCTGCCCCCATTCAACCACTCCATGCGCCGTGCACGTGTGTGCTCGTGTTCGGGTCAGGTTGCACTTGGTGCACCAGACCCACTCTCTGACCAGCCCACTACTTAATAATTTCTTTCTTTTGCTTTTTAAAAATGCTAGTTTGCCTTCTAGAAACTACAGAAAATAGCCACGAGCTCAGAAAAATCTGGAAAAATAGCCGTTAGACTCGGAAAATTGTCTTCTTTACCTGAAAAATAAGATAATACAAAAATAAAGCATAAAAATTGTATTTTATGCATAAATAAATGATAATCTCCAATATTAAATGATAAAGAGAAAATGCGTGTATTCAAGCACTCATAAACATAACATCAAATATGTATAACAATCTATTCCTTTTGTATAACAATTATCCTGAAACTATGACATCAAATATGTCACCTTTTCAGTTCATCATACTTTTACCTTTTCTTATTAAGATAAAACTTTCGTTCTCATTGAATTTTCTAAATCACATTTAGACATTATATGTCCCAACAAAAATAATAGTTGTGCAAGCTTCTCATGTATCCAAACGCTTGAGCTTTACAACCTTAAGTGTGCTCAATAAGTTGCTCATTTCAAGATCCGGTTGAGATACATAGTCTTGCACCACTCATGCATTCATCTTCGAGCCAAACAGTTTGCACGAAGTTCCACACCTTGC